>VXBL01002622.1:43214-89803 GCA_013400195.1 Aramus guarauna
AGGGACCTCCCAGCCCACCCAGTGCCACCCCTGCCATGGGCAGGGACACCCTCCACTAGCCCAGGTTGCCCAAAGCCCCATCCAACCTGGCCTTGAACACTGCCAGGGAGCCAGGGGCAGCCACAGCTTCTCTGGGCACCCTGGGCCAGGGCCTCAGCACCCTCACAGGGAAGGATTGCTGCCTCACAGCCCAGCTCCATCTCCCCTCCTGCAGCTTCAGGCCATTCCCCTTGGCCTGTCCCTCCCTGCCCTTGGCACCAGCCCCTCTCCAGCTTTCCTGGAGCCCCTGCAGGGACTGGAAGGGGCTCTAAGGTCTCCCTGGAGCCTTCTCTTCTCTAGGCTGAACAACCCCAACTCCCTCAGCCTGTCTCCATAGCAGAGGTGCTCCAGCCCTCGGATCATCTCCGTGGCCCTGCTCGAGCAGTTCCATGTCTTTCCCATGCTGAGGGCCCCACAGCTGAACACAGTACTCCTGGTGGGGTCTCTAGACGCCTGGTCATGTCTATAAGTCTAGGTGACTAGCAGACATGGAGATGCAGATACTGAGCAGGAAGACAAATCCTTCATCTAGGCATCCTTTCTAAAATAGCTGTTCCGGCTCTTTGGTCGTCATTACCATCTTCTCTGAACCTTGCCTAGCTGTCCCATTCAGTCTTTCATTTTCATAGAACTACATTAACTCCAAAGGCTTCTTCACAAGTGGTCATGGTCAGCTCGGGGCATCCGTTGTACAAATAAATTTGTTTTCTTAATAATCCTGTTTTTTCCCCTTACCTACAGATACACCAAAGTCCCTACACCAGATTATCATCCATTCGTTGTGTAACAGCAGGTCCCTCTGTTGTTTTCCACAGAGCTGCCAGTTGAGGCCTTGCTCTGGGGTTCTATGAAAGACCGCTTTCCGTTAGCTCGCCTGTAGATAGTTTCTTAATTGTTTTGACCAGAGAATCAACCACAACCCTTTCTTGTATGTGCTGGGCTACAAAACCTGATGTGCTTTACCGTCGTACTCTGCTGAGCCACCTGAACTCCTGCAACTTTTTAACTTCATGGGAGAATCAAGGAGAAGGTGGATTATCAAAAAAAGGGTAAGTGTAGGCCAGTTAGTCAGGACACTAGGACGTTAGAAATACAGATGCAAAAACTGATTGATAAAAAAGCTAAAATTAGGACTATAACTCATTCTTGTCAGTGTACTTTAATGGAAAATACTTCTTGTCATGAAACATAACTTCATGCTAATAAGAGCTTGATTGGGAAAGACATGTATTCTGTAAAGCATTCAGCTTAATACCACACGCTCAGTCGTTTAATATTAGCAGGAGTAGCCTCTGCCCTATGGACCAGGCAAGCACTCAGCTCTTTCCTTCACCATTTCTTCCCTCTCTTTAACATTGTCTTTTTAGCCTTGTTCCTCAGGCTTTGAATCCTCCCTGACGTTGGGCTGATACTGCCCTTTTCTGGGTTTGTGCTACCTGCTCCACTTGTGGTATGGAGAGAAACCTGCTCTGTCACAAAGAGTAATGTGATAAACTGGGTCCATCCAAACAAAATGCTCTACTACAGTTAAATACAATGTTTTAAATCATAAGCTGTCTTCAGCAACCTCAGCCCTATTCTGCACTTTTCTTCACTTAGGCAAAGCCTAAATAAATTCACAGCAAAAAATTAAAGATACTAAAGGACAACAAACTTTGGAGGAAAGATGAGAAATTATTTTAAGAGGTGGAGAAGCTTAAGGCGGACACATTCTTATGTGAGACTGGGCAAAATGTGAAGCCTTGAGACTGGAACAGTCTCCAAAGTGTTGGGTTTTTTCTGCTTTTGCTCATTTACAGTTAAGGGTGCACAACTGGAGAATACAGCCTAGTCGCATGGGAACAAGTCACTGAGCATCGTACAGATACAAAATGAGTGAAATAGCTACACAACTTTAAGTAATGAGAGATTCTTGTTCCTGTGTCTCCATCCCTTGTGTCTCAGATGATGCATGAAACTTTCTTTGTCCGCCCTGCCCTGCCACGTACAAGCCAGGTCTCTGGCAAAAGATTATCCCCTGGATGTCTAACAGTAACTCAAGCCACAGAGATCCCATCAGTCTAAGAATAAACAGCATATAAATAAAAAAACATTAACTGCAGCAGTAGCAAATACATTCAGTCCTTGTTCTTTGCTCTCCCTTACATTACACTACAGTCATTACAGTCTGTTTTCAACACTTTCTGGAAAAAGAGAGGTTGAATGAAAATAGATGCTGGGATTTCCCTCCTGGCCAGGGCTTTGAGAATATTCACAAGAGTTTTGATGAAGAGGCAAGCACTGAAATACAAGAACAAATTTCTGTTCTTTTGTGAAGGAATTGATTTTTGCCAGAAACAGCAAACTGCAACCAAGCATCTGTTCTTGTTAGACTTCAAGTCCTTCCAGGAGTAGTCCTTCAGCAAATTGGCTCATTTAGACACAACAGCCAGGAGCACGGAGAGTAAAAAAAGGGGTTTTGTTCAAGGAAAGCCTCTGTATTGTAAACAGGATAAAAGGGGATGGAGAGAGTCACTTATCACTGTCTCATGTGTCCCCAGGTCATTCCTGTGTAGCACCTAACTGGAGAAAAAGCATTTCATATTAACTGCTCTCTTAGAAACCCCAAGCCAATGGTGGGGATTTTCTCTATCAAAGAATCTACAGACATCATGTGCATTCAACAGCAGGTTCGAACCCCCATCGGTGCATTCCCCATTGCTCTCCTCTGGCTTGTAGTTTAAAGCCTTGCAGCACCAAAGGGAAAGCTGGATCCTTGTAGGGTCTCCTTTGCTCTGCCTGCACCAGCCCCTTTTCTCCTTACAGCTACAGGACTTTGGTTTTTCTCCGAAAAAACAGACCCTGATGCTCTATTTAAAACCAGACCCTAATAATGTGTCTCTCCCTGTTTCTGTAAGCATGATCCCAATAGGAACAGAAACTCTCTTCCCCCCTCCTCTTTCCCTCCCTCCCTTTCTTTTTCGGGCACACAAAGTATTCCCCAGCTCTTTGCATGCTTTCTTGATACTAATAACTGTGGCTTTAAAAACAAAGGAGTGCCGAACCTGAGGGCATGCCGCAGAGGCAAGACATTTAGATGAATGCTTGATGGAGACTCCTCACTTAGTCCAGCTGCAGGCCATGGGGCTGCGTGTCCCAGCTCTGACAGACTCCCTTACACAAGCCAGACCTCACAGCACGCCTCTCAGCATTTTGAGGCTATGGAAGTGGAGAAAAAGAGAAGGGGAGACATGACAAGAATGTCGGAGGCTCATCTATCAAATTTCTTGGACTGTTGGGTGATGTGCAGGACCCAGGTCTTCTTGGGCAGTAAGCTTTTTAAAGACACATTGCGCCTTCCTTCTCATCTTCCAAAAGTAAGA
Organism: Aramus guarauna; assembly: GCA_013400195.1. NCBI lineage: Eukaryota > Metazoa > Chordata > Aves > Gruiformes > Aramidae > Aramus > Aramus guarauna. The sequence continues at coordinate 46,616 of VXBL01002622.1, forward strand.
ACGTTTCTGCACTACTATCATGGTCAGTTTTGAGACTCATCTGTGGCCAGAAGAGTCACAAATGCTTGGACCATCATTCTCTTCTTTATAAATATACCAGGGAAAGGCATACAGCAAGGGTGGGGAAGGCCAGGCCACTGGGAAAAGAAGTCATGCAATATCTCTACCATTTCACTAACTCCCTTCTCCAATGACACCAGGGAAAAGTATGATAGAAATAGAAACAAAAGAAAAAGAAATCACCCAGGGGTGAGAAACACTGCAGCGTCCCCCAGCCTTAGGGGTCTTTGAGACACAAATGCTGGAGGTTCAGAGAATATCCTGGGCAAGTATATTTGCCCCATGCTTTGATTCTTCCCTTCCAGATCACTGCTGGAGATGATTTTTGGTACATGCTCTACATTGGGTATCTTTGGTACCTCCACGCCTCCATTGCAGTAAAATGTATTGTATTATCATAATAAAGATTAACCGTGGCTCAGTTCTCCATGCAGAACTGAGATCCTTGTGCCTTTTACCTGCGGATCTCGTCTCAGTTTGGCCTTATCAATGAAACTCAGAAAACAGGCACAGAAGAGCCTCCTCCAACAAAGCCAAGGAGGCAGAAGGAGCAAAACCGACATTGCCTTCCCCAGTCAATGAACAGATGAAATTACAAGTATCCTGCCAAGAAATGTAGCACCTTGCAGCCATTTGCCCAGCATCAGGAACTTGTTAGGAGCCTCGACTGCTTTCTACTGAGATGTCATCCCCCTTAATCCCAAATCCTGTAGCAATCTCCGAGTCCAGCCCTTAAAAGCTCTGGCTTTGAAAATCTGAATTTGTTTACTGGGCAGCCCTGTTTGATACATAAATGTATTAGGACAGATTCTGCTTCGGCACTAATGTAGCCCTGAAGTGTATGCATAATTTAACACTTGCATAGGAAAATCTTAAAATATGTGAGAAAAACCGTATGCTATTATCCTGATTTTCCAGGGGTCAGTTCCCTGGCAGTCAGCCTCTCTGAAGTGTGTCAGGTTAAGAATTCTATCAGAATTAGACAAAATCATCAGCTGCTTTGGGAAGTTTTAGGCACAAATCTTTTATGTGCTACTCTTTTCCACTGTATAAACATCCATTTGCTAGGTCTAATTTTGGCAGACCAATCGAGGTAACTGGACTGCTTTGTTCATTAGTTTAATAGGTTAATTCTGAACTGCTTTCCAAGTCAAATCTGGAAATCAATCTGCCTTACGTTTACATTTTGTCAGTATGGGGGAATCTTGAAATTAAAAAAAAAAAAAAAAAGTAAAAATTGTTTTCATCAACGTTTCATCAACTGGGTAATCCAGGCATAAATAGATGGACGTGCCGGGCTACCTCTCCCTGCTTCTCACACGCTGGACTGGATGCTCCAGGGTCTGTGATATGTTTGTTGTTAAAACAGCCTGACACAAAGAGGCCCCGGGAGCTGCATGCATCCACAGGATAGATGTCTTCTTCTGTCAATCCAGCTGGAGTCCCCCAAGAGGGAAAACTGGATTGTCTGTATGGGTGAGGGGAGGGTGGGGAGAGTCTTCTGAAGAATGTCATAGAGGAATTTTCCTAAAACCTTCTCCAGTAATCTGAACAAAACCTGACCAAGTCTTTCACCATTAATGGGGGCCAGGAGAAAGTGTGAGGGCTGAATGCAGACATAAAAGATGCGATTCGCCATCCACTGCAGCCTGGTAGCTCCCATGCCAGAGTCCATAGTAGTCAGCTTGACTGGGTGTTGCTCAGAGTGTAATTACAGCAGTGTGGTGCTTTTCAGGCCATTTTCCAAGTGAGACTGATGCTCAACTCAGAGGGGTCCCAGGAGTTTCTTCTAGTCCAATAAACTAGGGACTACAGTGGCACTCAGGAATGTATAGCAGAGGCTTCAGGCAGAGCTCTTCAGGGGGGAGTTTCTTTTTACCAGGTCTGCACTCATTGTCCAACACACTCCTCGATATAGAAAATCCAGCCCTTACACTGACTTTTCTGGTGCTTTTGCAAACTTTCTCCTTGGGAATTTAATTTTGCCGTCTTATCACAAGATGGTTTGGTACCTGTAACATAAATCATATTTCTTTGGGGCTGGAAAACACCTGAAAAGGAGTGGAGAAGCAGACTGTATCTCATTATCTTTTACATTCTGAAAGAGTGAGGCACACATCACAGACTGAGAAGCATTGTTTGCATCAGTTTGGTTCAGCTGCCTCGACAGCAGGAGTGGACCAGGCACTGATTCAGGCAGCTGGAGCTGCAGATGTCACCTTGGAAGTGAGGTCGCTCCACTGTGCGGTGGCATTTACCCACTTGCCAGGATGTCTGCAGGGAGAGGGAAGGTGCAGCAGCAGGAGCTGTTAGACTGCCTGTCGCATCGCTGTGTTGGAGATCTTATCTCCAGTGATTAGCTTGGCCCTGTACTGCTCTGTTCACTATCCTGAGCTATCTGTCAATTTGCTACTTCTATTTCAAATTCAAAGAAGGGCTTGTTTTTCCTAAAGCTTATCTGCTTTTTTTGACCAGACTAGATGGTCTAATCGCAAAAAAATCTACCTCCAGCAGCCAACCTTGTGTGTTACAATTCAGTCTTCCTCCAGGTTCAGTTGCATTTGCCCACTCCGGTCATTGATTGTACTGTCAGCAGAGTTTTATCTGCCCCAGTACAAGGCAGGCTTATTTAACAACAAATGAGATCTGCAAAATTACATCTACCAGTCTTCACTGTTCTAATGAAATTGATTTACTTTATTGCTCCTTCCAGGTTTTCCAACACTGTTGCAGTGACCGCAGCATCATGGTGCACACAGTTGTAGCGCGGTGCATCAGCTGGGGCTGTGATGTGTGGCACAAGAGCTCCAGATTTCATTGCACTCTTAAGTGATTTTGGATTTTCCATGCTGGGAGGAATCCATAATCACTTTAGTCCCTGGTAAACCAACGTCTCATGAGACTAGCCAGGGGTGCTCACCTCCCTGGTCATGCTACCCACGGCTGCCCTGCTGACAGCGAGCAATACGCCCAGCAAGCTAAACTGAGCATGAAGTGCAAGTGAAAGGTGTGGGAGTCCAGGGAGGAAGTGGGGAGACTGAATATGAAAGGTGATTGGAGTGAAAGGTGACCAATGAATCATGAAGAGATTAATTATTTTAATATGGTTTTTATTGGGTTTTCTTCCTGGTTTTGGAAAAGTACCTGAAATTCAAGATCATTTTCTGTTGGTCATATCCATCACTGAATTTGTGGTAGCTTACTATCCTCATGGGTCTGAATTTCCCAATGTATGGTTTTAACTCCTGATGGATGATTTGATGAAGTATAAAAATTATAAAATATTATAAAAGTATATATTATAATTATATAGACTTTTATAAAACTGTGCTGGTAACAGGCATTCACAGCTTATCGCTACCTGTCCAGTCACAGATCTTTCTGCATCACTTCCCTGCAGCCTCCAAACCAAATAAGTTCTTTGTTCACAGCAAGCGATGCAAAACCAATGCATCTCTACTGATGGCAAAAGACTTTGGTGCATTTCCACCTGCCACGACTCTTCTCCCCAGTGTCCATATCCAGCTACAGCTCTTGTACAACAACTACTCTTCATGCATTTCAGATGCCACAAGGTTCACTTCCATATCTTAGCGTTTTTATTACAGATACTGAGGTTAATTCCTCTGGCCTGTGTCACATAAGGTGATCTCTCAAACCTGCGTGTTAAAACCACATTATTCAGTTGTAAGGCTGAACACAAGGATGCTCACAGAGTCTCCACTTTTTCTCTGAATCACTAACCATTTGTCTGAAATGAGACAGAGGAAAAGCAGAAAGAAAAGTGCCATCATTATGTAATTACCAGCCACGTCACCCTCAGCAAGGGGAGCTGTGTTTGCCAAGACCACATTAATGACTGTGTGTGGGCCCCGAGTGCCTGACGCTCAACCTTGTACAGATTTGCAACACAAATCTCTTTCCCTCCACCTAACCAGGATTTCTTTATTTGTATCTACAACAGCATCAGGTCCATTCCTGCATTCTGGCAGCTGTAAAGTGGGAGCCCTGCCTTTCGTGTGCTCGAGCCAACACTGCTCTTGCCCATGCTTCAGGGCTGGAGTATTTGTCAGGCAGACGCAAGCTCTGTCTGTTTGTGCTCTGCCGTCAGCAGAAAGGACGTGGCTGTGGGTGCTTCAGCATGGGGTACAACACCACCCATTGATGAGGCTCACTGAGGCTCAGCAGGAGCCCACCATGGCAATACAGCTGACTTGGCATCAGGAGGTCACATTTGCCTGCAGAACCTCTAGCTATTTCTTCCCTCCAAATGGTCATGATGGTAGCCAGCAACAGCATGCCTTCCCCTCTCCAAGACCCTCTTGAGAAATGGGGATGTTCTTTTTACCACGCTGCCCCAGAGTGGGAGGTTGAGGGTTGGAGCCAGAACTTGGTAAGCAGCATCCTTACGCAGGTGACACATTCCCCTTCTCCTGCCCCTCAGCAAGGTTTCAGCCCTGTGGGTGCTACTGCATAGAAGAGTTGGAGGGAGAAACAGCAAGCACAGGGGCAAGATAAATCTTTTGAGAGGGGAAGCCAGGACCAACCGGCTGTGAGCAACCAGAGACCAGTGATGAACTTGGAGACTGGGGGGTTCAGCACAGCTCTCCAGCTCTTCAGCTGCTGACAGCTCCTGGATGTTCCAGCAAAAAACAGGATGGGCTTAGTTTTGGAGTGCTGGTTAAGGCCTGTCTCTACTGGGTGGGAAGAACTCAGCAAAAGGAGGGAGATGGTGGCTACACAAGTTGACCAGAGCACAGGAACACATTTCTGCAGTGTGGAAGCCTGTTCCCAGCTGTGGCCTTGCTGCCAGTGTCCATGTAATGGTCCTGTACAGCAACACTTCACCTGCTTTCATCATTATACCACCCACAGATATCAAAGTTTCTTTATTGGAGAACTTGAGGCAGAAGGAGGAGACTTAAGCTTTCTAATAGTAGACCTGAGGAAAGCCTAGAGCACAACGCTCTAGTGCCTGCTGCTCTGACCACTGGTCCCCACTGGTATCTCCTCCTCTCATTACTAAGGTGCTGAGTATACCTGGAGTCCTGAGCTGGGATGTTTTGCCCAGTTGCAGACTGGGGAGAAGCAGCACTGCAGCTCCTCCCAGAGAGCTCAAGGAGCGGCAGTGCCTCGGGGCACTCAGTAAATGAATAAAAAAACAGAGTCAGAACTGATTAGGGAGCTCAGGTTTTGGCTCAGACTCTCTAGAGCCTCCAAGGCATTGCAGAGGCTCAGAACCTCATTACTGCTATAAAGTGAATTCAGTAATTAGCTCAGGTCAAAAGTTTAAGGCTTGGAGACTGCTGGTGGGGAAGTGGTTCCTCCTGGACGTTAGAAACCAAACTGCAGAAAGCAGCAGTAGTTGGCATCAAGGCAAAACACTTAATCAGGGATCATTTTGATGGGACTGTCTTGTGGTATATTCTTATTGGACAGTGAGTGTCACAGTGAGGCCCCTCAGAGGAAATATGTCGCGCTGGAGAAGTAGACAGGACATTGCCACAAATACTTGTCAGCCTAACTGGACAGGTCCTGGTCTACCTAAGCCAAAATCCTGCCACAGCCAGGACAAGGTTTTTCAAACAAGGCTGCAAGTAGCTGTCACAGGCTGTATCCTACCCCCGTTGCCTCCTAACAGCCTAGCTGAAGAGCAGCCGAGACCCAAAGCAGTAATTCATTCCACTGGGATAGTGTTGTCATCAGTTTAAATAGCTGATTTCTACTTAAATGTTTCTATGTTCCTGGTTTCAAACATAGCCCAAAGCAGAAATTCTACATCCTTGATTCGTCCTACATACAAAACCCTTTCGGTGGCTGAAATTTTGTTTTCAAATTTCATGCAATATCCTGCATTAATATTTTATGAGACAGAAAAGTCCAGTATCATTTGCTGTTTAATCATTTTGGTTACCTTTTTAACAATTTACCTGGCTCCCAGAAAAATAATTTTCCTTATAAAGATCAGACGTCTGGGTCTCATCCCATCCTTAGAGGCCTCTGCAATTCTGATACACCCCGTGGGACGTGAAATACGTATTGCCCGCAGTCAGAGCTGCGCTGCTGAGCTCTGACGTGGCACTGGAGGATTTTCCATCCTATCCTTTACCTGGGGTTATGCACCCTCACATCCCGCCCATTTCAAGACCACAGCACAGAATTGTGCCACACTGCCCAGCACGACACCCTGACTCCTTTCCCCTTGCCTGACTGTGCCAGAGAGAAAGTGGGACAGGGAGGAGGGAAGGGAGGGGTGAAGGATCAAACAAGACAGACCAGAAAGCCTTGAATTTTCCCCCTAATACTCAGCCATTTAATGACTAGTTTGATGATAAGCATGAAATTAAATAGACAAAGAAAATTCTCTCATGTCTAAGAAGTCAGCAGATAATTAGGCTTTGATGGGGACATTCTGAGATATTTTCTACTTATTTTGTGAGTCTGATTTAATGCTGTGGCTGTCTTGGTTGTCCCTGCAGTTGAGCTCTGCTGATCTCTCCTGGCCAGACTTGGATAGACACTAGTGCTGGCTGATGCCTCCTTTATTCAGGGAGGTGCTAGTCCTCTGGAAGAACCTTCCTCAACAAGGAAAAGCTTTCTGTTCCTCTCAGTTTCCATTTCCCATATTCTTCCTCTTTTAAACTCATTATAGCTCACTTCATCCAGAGCAATATTAACATAAATCTGTATATATAGAATGTATATAGCATTTGGTATGCATATTTGTCTTCTCCTCTTGCAAGAGTAAACCCAGTAAAAGCAGCATGAGAAACAGTCCTTCAGCAGCTTTGAAACCCAAACACATTGTTTCTGTTCCTATGTATAGATGTAAGTGCTTTATTTTAAGTCCAAAAATATTGAAAGCCAAAAAAGAGTGAATCAGCTCAAAGGCTCAGACCCAAAACTGCTAGCTTCAAAGGTCTGAGGACTGTCTAGATGAGGAATTCATTGCACACCAGATAGAGTATCTTGGTCCCTCTCAAGGTAGCCATAATTTAAGGATTCCTAAGTGCCAGGAAATATCCCTTCTCTCACACCTAAACGCTCCTAAAGATATGTTGTGCTCTATTTTCAGGCAAATGCTGGCTCATTATGCCAACACTCCAAGCTGAAATCACCAAATGCAAGCTAGCTCCAGACTAGACATCACAGGTGATACGAGGCTGCCTGCAAAGTAAGGCACGTTAGCTGTTTGCCAGAAGCATCTCTAAAGCCTTGAGGTAGGAAAAAGGTGATTAAATGAGGGAGAACTAGAAACAGGGAAGAAATGGAAGGAAGGGAAGGACATGAGAAATTCCCTTTGAGAAGCAAAAGTGGACCTTTTGCCTTTTGACACAGGTTTCAGGAAAAAAACAATGCAAAGCTGAATGCATGAGGAGAGGTGAACCTGAGGCTTTTTCATAGTAAACTTTGGACTTGGAGAAATGTAGGAGGATTGCCTGGTTCTGGCACACAGCATCAATAGCCAAATGTCATCTGAGAGCAGAGAAAGCACAAGCTTTGATAAAGTCACTGTCCCTACAACAGCATCTCTCCAGGTTTTGAAAAGAAGTTCTCATCATTCCATTTAAAATGTTCCCAAAATGACACATCTGATTGACTCCACTGAAAAATCAGACTGTCAGCTCACCCTGACTCTCCACAATTTTTGCTTTGATCACAATATATGATGAGAAAAATTCCAAATCTTTGAAAACTTGCCCTGGGAAGGAAAGAAAACCATTTCCTACTAAGCTCTGATCTCAAATACATTTTGCTGTTTATTTTTGGAGGGAGAAGACCGGCAAACTTGACAGTGCCCATAAGGAATGTCCAGCTGCCAGCAAGCTGTTCACGGCTTTCAGGCTCCTGGAGGAGTGATGGGAGGTGGGGAGGGAGAATCCACTTCAGGAATGCTGCTCGGGCGTTTAGGAAGGCTGAGCGGTGTTTGACAGTGTAATAGACCCCCAGAGAAGCACCGAGTCCTGTGCATAGCCTGCAGCTATTCAAGAACTCAAAGCTCAAACATACACACAGAAAGGTTAGCTTTTAATGGATGGTAAATGTTTGGAGAGACCTTTGACCAGCTCTAATACTGCAGCTGACCATTCAGAAAGTCTGTAATGAATGACCACGCATTAGGCTTGGCTGCTCACTTTAGCGGACAATAACTGTCAAACATTGCTGCTTAGCCCCCCGCGAGCTCTCCTGCCTGTCAAATGGTAACTGAGCAGGTATCGAGGGGGGGTTAGACCTGGCTTTGGATCGCATTTGTTCTGTACAACCATCAAAGCAGTCCAGAGTTGGAGAAGATGCAAGAATGCCCTCAGATGTCTCAAAAAATGCTTTTTTCCTGTTTTTTCAAAGGAGCCAAACCTGTTTCAGCCGTAGTCACTGTCAGTAGCTTCACATGCTCTGGCAAGGATAAGAAAGCAATCAAGTGTCTGGGACTCAGATCCTGTCTTGGCCTTTCTGAGGAAGCCATAAAAGGAAATAGTTTGCTTTCCATGTTCTTAGCATATACCACTGGACTCAAAGATCTCCCCAAGAATCTCGCACTTGAGGACATTCAGCATGTGCTGATTTTCTGAAAATATTCACTGTAGAAATTTTCAGAAGCAATTTTTGTCAAACTGGAAACTCCTGAATCCCCAAAGAAAATATTGCTCACGGTAGCCATATTTCCGTACACTCTTCACTAGTCTTCCATGTCAGACATTTCAGTTTTTCCCTCTTCAATGATTTAAACAGTTTCAAGAGACTTTCAGCTTGCCAAAAATCATTCTGATACAAAATGTGTCCTCATTCTTAGTGCCATGCATTGTCCACAGAGCAATGATGTCTCCATTTATAATGCCTATGGCTGATCTGCTTTGAGGACTGATAGGACAGCAGTCTCCATAGCTTTCTGTCCACTACCTTCTACTAGGAATTTCAAGAAAAATTGTTTTACAAAAAGGGAGATGTGCTGGCTCATTAGGGATAAACGAGTAGGAAAGAAGGCAACATGTTCCACGATGATGTATCATGGAGGAAACTTGATGAAAATGAGTAGGAAACAGCAGAGAAAAGGCTCCAGGCCTTGGGCTAGTTCATGAGAAGACTCCCTGAAGCAAATACTAGCTTTGTTCTGTCTCTGTGATTACAGGCTTATTATGTGGTTTCATGATCCTATTGCCAGTCCATTGTCTTGGGAAGCCTGGAGACTCTGTAAGTCTTTTGAAGTGCCACCAAACTGCATAAAAAATCAAGAATATTTCAGTACAGTAAGTACCTCAGCACTCTTCAGAGTGCCTAGTGTTGACATCAAGTAACCTAAGCGTGTCACTGAGCCTTACAAATGGAGTGTCATGCCAGTAGCAACTGGTGTTAAGCCCACCTAGATCAATGGATCCACCACGTTTCTTTCAACATCAGTCATCCTGCCTACCGGTAGCCCCAGTCCCTTGTAGCTCCTTAAATATCACCTCAGATGCTCTGTATGACTGTGCAGTGTGCATGGTCATCTGAAGGGAAGATGGAAGGCCTTCAGGGTCATATTTGAGGGTGATCCTCCTTTTCTTATCCCAGTAGTGTTTGCCTGCACATGACAATGGGAGCAAAGAGAGCATTTAGTAGAGGAGGTTGGATTAGGGGCAGGGAGGTCATCTGAGACTACCAGTAACTACACAAGCTGTTGTTGGGTGTCTTTACTTTGAGAACTAGGAAGGAGAATCATCATGACTGATTTACAGATAAACTCAGATGAATACTTACTATAACCTAACATTTTGCACAGAGCAGATAGAAAGAATAAACTTGCAATTTTACTAGATTTCTTATTGGCAGGTGGTATTTTCCCTTTCAAGCCCCTGGATTAACCCTGCGGGTTCTGCCTGCCTGTGACTTAAAATCCCAGGCCCAGAAATAATCTCAATTCACATGAGAACTGAAGTATTTACTGGCATTGAAGTGCTAGAACCAAAGCTAGAGATGCACAGAAGTGGACTAGAGAGGAGAAAAGAGTGCCTGTAAGGTCACTCTGGAGAGCCACTGTAATGAATGTACAGAGCTTCACGTTGCCTGACTTTGCTTCATGAGTCCAAAACAGATCAGACTGCAGGAGGAACATGAGATGCTGGGAAGACAATAGGTTATGGATCCTATGGAAGATATCCCATACATTATGCTTCAGACTGTATCGTGGTTAGAGGCCAGGCTGGGCCTGATTCATACATCTCTGAAATGCTTCACCTTCTCCAGAAGTGCAGATGTTCACTTTCCCATGGACTCACCATCACAAGTCACTTCCTTCTTACTCTTTAGATGTTCTCATCACACTGTACATCCACTACGGGACAGCGCGTCTGTATCCTCAAGAGTCTGGCCATAGGTATTTTAAGCAAGAGAATTAAAGTGGTCTCTAGTGTCTTCACAGCTTGGAAAATGAATCTTTCCTCCAGGTAGTCAACAGGTTTCTCATCATGACCTTCTGTTCACTGTTTGTCAGTTGTAGTGGTAGTATATGGGTGTCCCTGAAATGAGTAGACCTTGGTCAGGTGTGGGAAAGTCAGTACCTCGCCTGGACCTCTGACCTGTGCTTGCAAGATGAGTCATGGGATGAATCCTTGGTAGGACAGAGATGTCATCACACACCCAATGCCCTGCCACTGACACCTCTGCTGCTTTACAGGCAATCCTAGGGGCTGGATGCCACAGCATTGGTCCAAACTAACATCTAACTTGGTGAAAAGATGACCAGGATAAGAATGTATCTTGTCCCAGGAATCATTTGGGCATTGCTGCTGTGCACTGCTGTTTCACAGCAGTCTTTTAAGTCCTGGCATATTTACAGAGGTCAGACGCTTGGTGGATGGTTATTTGGAGACTGGGATCCAGCTGACGCCCCTTACACCAAGTGCGATGAATGTAGAGGATGGTGAGGCAATAAACTGTCATTGTAACTGTGCATGTGCGTGTGTACGTGCACATCCGTGTGTGCATGTGTGCATGGTGGGGGCGTGTAGATGGATATTTGTATAGAGCTGTTTCCACATGTATGCATCTAACTGTATATGTTCCTGTGTGAGTGGGTATACATGCTGATGTGAATGTCTGTGTCCATGTGTGCAAGTGGCTGTGTCCATGTGAATCACTACAAATGTGCATATGTGTGCATGCATCTGTACAAATAGCAATAGGACAAGGGGTACTGGTTTTAAACTAAAAGAGGGTAGATTCAGACTAGCTATAAGGAAGAAATTTTTTTTACAGCAAGGGTGGTGAAACCCTGGAACTGGTTGCCCAGATAGGTGGTAGATGCCCCATCCCTGGAAACATTCAAGGTCAGGTTGAACGGGGCTTTGAGCATCCTGATCTATTTGAAGATGCCCCTTCCAACCCAAACCATTCTATGATTCTATGATTCTATGATCGATTCTGTGATTCTATGAAATGAGTGTGCATACATGTGCATGTGTGAGCATGTCTGCATTTGTGTATATGCACAGGTGTTCACATGTAAGAAAAGATAAGACAAGCTTTTCTAGGAAAAGAATGAAAAGCAAAGCTCCCAGCAGAGCTCTCAGCATTCTCAGTCTGGGATGGCTCACTGTGATGGAAGGCAGAAGGATGTGACACAGCCCTAATCAAAGCTCAGAGGAGGGACAGGCACAGAAGCCCAGGATCCAAGCCTGACACAAGGTCTGGGTGGCAGCAGTGGTGCAGCCTTGGGCCATATGCCAAGGGAGTCTTTATCCTTCAGTATTTACAGGGTTCAGTTGTAGAAAGCCCCGATTATCCTGAGCTAGTCCTGGGGATCTTCCTGCTCCAGGGAAGGTTGAGCTGGAGACTTCCAAGGGTCTTTCCATCAATACGGTTGAGATTCCTATGGTTCAATTTTTTTGAGAGTTGCTTTCTCGTGGAGGTACACTCTTCTTCAGGTTGCCACTCTTTCATGGAAGAGAAGTTACCTTAACACTCTTGCAAGATTTTCCCTACAAGATCTCTGCCCTGTCACAAACTCCAGCTAATATCCTTGTTGCACAGACAGAATTTCTCTTCAGTAATGAGGGGCCACCAGTCCTCCTTGTCCTTCTTATAGACTTTTCCTAGGGCTTTGACCTCAGTACTACACTTCTCCAATCTTACAGCACAGCAGCCGGGATGAGACTCTGCCTGGATGTCATCAGAACTGCAGTGAACAGCATTATGTCTGCAGGAGATAAAAGGAGGATGTATTGCTTGTAGTGGATCTCACTATGGCTGGAGGTATGAATCTGGCTTGGGGAGGATCCTAAACTGCAGTATCAGAAGGTCAATGTTATTGTGACAATAAAGCCTGATGTGGAGGCAATGAGCAAGGCAAGGTCCATGTGAAGGTCCATGACAAGGACAGGACCAAAGATGCTGAATGTCCAAAGTGGAAACAAACATCTAAAGCCCTGAGCTATGTATGGAGGGTGTGGTGATGCATGGAGGCAGCGACTCGAAGATTATATGGGTGGGAAGAGAGCAAGAAGGGACTGATGAAAAGGCTTACAGCCAAGCCAAGGGAGATCCAACAAAATGCTCTTCTGTTTGCATGCTGATGGCATATCTGACATGAAATATGCTGGCACAAAGTTAACTAATCAGCCCTATTTGAACAAATCTGAACTGGCACAAAAAGTTTATTCCAGAGCAGCACGTTGAGTCGTGAGTCTCTTGTATTTCTGCTGTAGCACTAAAAGCCCTCAAGTTAGATTTAGCGTATCACTGAACAGCAGTTTTAAATCACAGATTCCCCATGTACTCTTTCCTTCTGGGAAAAGATGAGCATCAAAGGACTCACTTAGGAGCTTCCCCTCCTACTCTTTCCATCTCATTTTTCAATTTGAGGAAATACATTGTATGCTAATTTCACCTCCCTTCTCTCAGTCTCTTCCATTTGGCTGATGCCTTTGGATACTGTTCCAGTGTCAGTGAATATGCAAATACCATTTTGTTTGTCTTGCCTTGGGACAATGAAGTCTTTGAAATGTAGATGTAGTATCTTCAATTTGTCTTGCTGTCTAAGAACCTACTCTCTCTCTAACTCTTAATTTTTTATACAATTCAGTAGAGGAGCTCTTCTTTTGTCTTTCACTTTCATTGCCAACTAGATGTTCACTGTCATTTAGACAAAGTGGAATATATTTCATCTGGTCACTGTTTTTGTTTGCTGAACTACGTCACAAATTATATATTTTTATAAACCATTCTCATTCAATGCCTTAGCAGCAGGACAATTGTTTGTTTCTTCCCAGAATTACACAAAGTGTGAACAGTATACCTAAACATACCTGAGACATGAACAGCCCACACAGCCATGAGGTTTAGACATGAGGACACAAGACTGTCAAATCTGAATCAAGTCCAAGATCCTTTTAGTTCAGTGTTGTGTACCCTGGATGTGGCCAGGAGAAATCTCTAAGGGAGGTGGACAGGACCAAGATGAGTAGAGAATGAAGCCCAGCCAATGAAGCACCAGGGCACTTACACAGCAGGAGGTACCTGGGAGTCTGGGACCTCCATAAATGCAGTGAATCTGTATTTGAGAAAGGACCAATACAGAACAGGGCCACCGATGCATGAGCAGAGATCTACCTGTCCCTGGTGACAGAATCTCATCCCTCATGAAGTACCCATGTAAAAGAACTGCCAATCCCAGTGTTACGAACCAAACATGACACTGTCTAGTTATGTGACGTACTCTATGGTGCTTTCTGCACAATACGTTCACACCATGAGAGAAGAAACAGTCCTATTTGAATTTATACAGTGAGAGCTGGCTGGTTGCACTGAGGTTAAAAGAAGCTCCCATACCTTACATGTAGTTGTTTCAAGAGAGGACTATCCAGCTGTGCCACCCCTGAGACCCCTGTCCCAGTAAGGCATCTCAGTATGGTGGAAGTTCATAATGAGAAACTAATCTGGCAGCTTCCACCCCAAGAACCAAGCTAGTAGCCCATCATGTCGTGACTCTCCGCCTTATTGAACACTTCAGTCTCATCAAAAGCCTGGCTGGTGACTCACAACTTCCAATGACCCAGGGCTGACATACTGCCTGCTCTGCTTCTACAAGTGCAATGTAGTGGTTGCTCAACTCACTACAACCCATCCTCACTTTGCCCTTCTCCACAGCCACCTTAACCACTGCAGCTAATTACTTTATCTCTTAACATCAACTTTCACAGGCAATTTCACGCCGCCTGCCTATGTCTGATCTTTTGGCTAAAGTGATCTTTTTTTTCTCTTTTCTGAAGAGGTTTCAGTTACTCCAGAGATGTCTTCTGCCATGAGACCCTGAACTGCAAGTTCTGGAGACTGGAAGAACATCCTGGGTAAGTCTCCTGCCTGCTTGCTCTGCTCACATGTTCATCCCTGAGTATCTTTAGGTGAACTTTTAATCCAGGATAACTGTTCTGTTCTTCTGTCTGCATTGTTTACTCATGAGACTTATTCTGACAAGCACACATGCAGATTCTTTCTAGTCCTTGGGGAAAATTTGACTGCATGTCATCATCCCATTCAGACAGAATTATTGGATTAGGTCAACTGGGTTTAGAAGAATGTCACAGATTGAATTATCAACAGAGTTCTTATAGGTGAATTTTCTTATATTATAACATATTTCTCTGTGCAGCAAACCAGGATTTTATTTCAAGTGTAATTTTCACCTGTGGGTTCAAATGTTCTAAAGGCATCTCTTTTGGGGTTTGTTGGGGTTTTTTTGTTTTGGTTTGGGTTGGGTTGGTTTTTTTTGCTTCTGCCTATATGGTGCAATGTTTGAAGAGGCTGAGGGGAATTCAAGACATGGGCCAAGAAGAACTGCAAGAAGTACTTACATAAAGATCCACAGGATGCATTTACAAGTATGGCTTAGCTGACGAAATGCTGCTCTCCACCGTCTTGGTCCACCATCTTAAAATCTTAGCTTAAAAAAAGACTCTCTTCCCTTCATCTTCCTCCATGGAGACATTCCTAACTTCCCTTGTCTTCTTAAAACCTCCCATGATAAGCTTGTGCCCACACAACTGACTCCCGCACCCACACCATTGACTGATCAAGCCCTGGAAGAGATTTTGACTGGTCTTAAAAAAAATATGATAGAAATTAAAATCTGTAATTGACCAGGATGTAAGACCTAAGAATCAAAAAGTTGTCATACAAGCCCCTATGAAATAGTCAGGATGTAGTTGTGATGAAGAAATCTCTTCTCGTGTGCAGAGGAGCCCACTCAGAGGGGACCCAGCAGAGTTACTGAGGGCTCACTCATACTGGGTACAAATTTGCCCTTCCTGCAACTTTATCTCCACATTTGATTAACAAGCACCCACAGTAGGGGCATTTCTGATGCTAATTCACAATGAGCTACTAGAAAGTGGCAAGATAATTTGTGGTTTGACTCCCAGCTTCCAACCCCACTTCCCTGTTCCTGTCCTGACTTGGCTCACGGCTTCAGTGCTGTCTCCTTGGTCTGCCTATGGCCTCCAGAGAGGCAGAATTAACCTTCACTTCTTCAGTCTAGCATTGCCTGTTGCCTGATTAGTTACCCCATGCGATCCTGCTTTGTAGGCAACCCACTCCTCATATATGTTGTACTTGCCATTGTACATGACCAAACACCTCGAATCGTGCATTACGGAGTTTGGTGACCACTGCTTGAATCCTTCTCATGAGTCTAACCAGAAGTTTGCAAAAGGACCCAGGAGCAGATTTTCAGCACAAATCAGGACTGGGAAACGAAGGCTACAACAGGAAACAGAAAACAAAATCTGACAAGTAAAAAGTGCTTAAAATTAAAATACAATAACATTCTTTTCAAAGACAATTTAGGGAAAGTTCTCATGCGGGCCTGTTTGTTACCTTCTAATTTCATGATAGGTTTGCTTGTTGTTGCTCCAAGTTCTCCAGAATTTAAGGAAGCCTTAAAAGCCACATTTTAAAAAAGAAAAGGAAACACTCTGCATTTCATGGTAAAATTGCAAAACCTCTTAAATATACTTTCAAGAATAGAAACTGCCTTGTTAAAAGAATGAACTGCCAGTGCAATGAAGGGTGAAATGCAATAGGAAACTGACTTGATAAAAGGATAATTCCAGTCAATGAATAACACTTCCCTCATATCACACGAAATACATAACGCTCAGTTCATAAGAATAGCCACTGCAGCCCATGTTCTGAATTGCTCTTCTGGCAACAGCAAAACTGGATGTTGAGAGGACACTTTACAGTTGAGTCCAGCTGAAGAGCATGAAGCTCCACAATCAAAAGCAATCTTAGTTGATCAGCACAGCCAAAAATTGTTTCAATTAACGTCATCTAATGCTGTTGAAAACATTACCCAATAGGCAAGAGGAGCATACAGGTGAAAGTCCATGGCCTGAGACCACACGGATGGGATTCATCTCAGTTCTGCAGCTGGAAAGTGAGATGTCAAGCGTGAGCCAGTCACCTTAGGCTCTGCTCATACTCAGCAAAGAAAAAAGGCTGAGGATAATTCATTTGGCCTTTCTTAGAGAGCATTCACCCTCTGAGGACCTGATACTTTCACTGACCATAAAGGGAGCACAGAATGACTAGCTCAGGTGGGGATATTGAATTATTAGTTGAGGAAGCTCTGGCAAAGAGCCCTCACCATGTCAGGACTCCTTAGGAAGGATCTTTGACCAGGTGGCAACCCCTAAAACTGGTTATCCCTGAACAGTTTTTAATGCTTGCCAGAAGGAATGGGGAGTCCTGCGTTTTCTTCATGGCTGTAACTCTGACTCAGCATGTTAGTCTGGATGAATCTCTTCCTCTGCTCTTCTTTTGCTAATTACACAATGTTGGTTGTGAATTGGAGGCTCAAAGAAAACCTGTGGATCTGGGCAACTGAAGGACAAGGTCTGCAGGATGGCAATCAGCTAGCACCACTTCCTGAGCCCACAGAGCTCCAGACAGCATCGCTAGGTGCCAGACATACCATTTTCCTACCACCCTCAAGTGCTAAGCGTTGCAGTCAGCCTGCAAAGGCACAGCTACCAGTGACGACTCATAAGTACTCAAGTCAAATATGAATGCACTCCCATGACCACGGGCATCAGAATAGAACGCTAACACTAGATGCTAACACACAACACGCTGATTAGGAGGAAGGTGCGTGAACTGCCTGCCTAATTCATCCCTGAGACTGACATCAATGTATTCAGAGCCACGGAACCAGGCCCTGTGCCACTAAGGACACCTCAAATGGAAGGTGTTTTCCTAATCCTGTGAGAATGTTTTTACTTCAACAGGGACAGGAGATGCAATGTACTGATGTTAGACGTTGGAGCAATAGAATGAGTATGTCAAACACGGTGATCGTTTAGTCCTCCCACCTTAGAAGAGGTATCAAGATCCTGCAGTATACCTACATGGCACGATGCTGGCAAGTGACAGACACTCGTCTGAGAATGCCACACTGTGTTTGCATTTATGCTGAAAGGGGTGAGTGAGGAAGCGGAAGGCTCTGTCCTGCCAAGCCCTCTCAAGAAGTGGGTTTCTGTTTCAGCATGGCCAACCTCTTTAAAACTCTTCTTCTAGCTGCTATGTTGGTGGCAGAAACAGCTGGAGCCCTTCTGAGGTCAGATAGTGGAATTTTAGCTAGAGGCATTTTTTGTCTCAACAGAGATGCCGCCAGTTTGTTCGGCTGAAAGATCTAAAGTAGGGGCCGCTGCAGCAGAAATTCACTTGCTTGGGCCAACCACTGCCCACCCACCCTGGAATTACTCCAACACACTCACTAGACCCCCCACCTCTTGTTTAATCTTTAATGCACCTCCAATTGCCCTAGGCTGGACACCACAGCAAGGCAGGCAAGATAGGAGTGATGATTAGCTCCCTGACCCCGCATGCTATGCTGGGCATTGGGAAATGTATGTCTAATGGCTGACCCTCCATCGATCCCGGCTGTGTCCTCCGGGCAGAAGGCATCATTAGCAGCAGCTTACGATGAAGGGGCATGCAATACCTCTCATTCTCCTGGGTGTAGGCACATGAAAAAGCCACAGGCGCAGCAGACCTGTCCTACCTGTTCTTGCTCCCCTGACTCTCAGTTTGGCTATTCTTAGGTATCTAGTGTAATAAGGAATGGGGGAGGGATGAACAAGTGTGCCCTGTACATAGCCCCTTCGGTGCTTGCCTGGATGCTTTTCTTCCTGTGATACCCATCCTGTGCCATAGGAAACCAGCTCTTGCACTAACAGGACAACTGTGCTGTCTACAACTTGTCTACAACCCCTGATGTCTGCCCAGGCACTAACACAAAACCACAATTCCAGGTGCAAATCTGGAGACAACTGCATTTCACTCCTTACCGAATCCCTAAAATCTATGCTCAATTTTGGTGAAAGAGTGTGCTAGAATGGAAATACACACAGGGAGGGAAAAGGATCAAGAGAGTCACTGGCCCCCACCAAAGAGGAACTTCTCCAAAGCTGGAGCAATCCGAGATCTAAGGTCAAGCATCCTCATATATGACAAAAAGTGGGGCTGCCAATGACAGTGAGGGAACTCAGACCAGAAAAGACAACAGAAAATAGCAAAAGAAGTGGATTCTATGGCCAACACATGAAATAAGGGAAATTCTCTCTAACCAATTAATAAAAAGAGTATTTGAGGACAAGAAAAGAAGGGATTGAGAAGCTAACTGTTGAAAAAGAAAGAGGAAAGAAAATCAAGAGATGAAGGAGCTTAGAAGATAGCTGGATAGCTCCATTGTATCACATCGCGTGGGCTAGACACCAACAGTGCAAAGGCTTCTTAGAGACTAGAACAAAAATTAATTCCCCTAAGGGAAATAATTTCTACAAGAGTAAGCAACTGCTAAGCAACACTGAAAATGTGCTCTGTCCAGGTTCTATCCAGCGTCCATCTGGTGGGCGCAGCTCTGTGTATGAATGAAGCCTCAGTGGTGAAATGAGAATAGACTTACATGGCAGGAAGAAATTACCCAATTGCAAATATCACTCGAGATACCAGTGCAAGAGCCTGGAGTAACAAGAATTTTCTGAAGTCGTGCATGGTAGTACCAAGATCAGTAACACTTGAATCAATTAATTGGCTGCTGAAACAGAAATTAATACCTGAAAATCATCATGCTCAAAGTAGCCTTAGGCAGACAGACTCTGGATGAGTAGGTAGGCATTTTCAATATATGTCAGACCCTACAGAGGAAGCCCCTGAGGATATGCAGGACATATTCTCTGATTTGCTCCATAATCTTCAGGTTGTCCTCACTAGCTCTTGGTCACAGATGAATTTCTCCTCCATTACTCCTCCATATGGGAAAGGGTGGTTGGTGATGGCTGTGCTCTTATTTGTCATCCAGCAACACACAAAAGTAATTAGAGTCCAGATGGTCAGCCATACTGGACTAAAAATGTTTAGACTCATAGAATGGTTTGGGTTGGAAGGGACCTCAAGAATCATCTAGTTCCAACCCCCTTGCTGTGGACAGGGACACGCTCCACTAGACCGAGGTTGCCCAATGCCTCATCCAACCTGGCCTTAAACACCTCCTTTAGGTCTGTTCTTCATAATTTCTGGCAAGCAAGAATCCCAATGCTCAGAAAAATTCTTTCAGGGTTATAGTCCTCTCCTTCTACCAGAGAGCAGCAGCCACACATAAGAAATTACCCTTCTCAATCCCAGGATTATGGGTGCAAAACTTATTAATCACTAGCCACCACCAGACTGAAGCAATCTGATGGCAACAAGCCTTCTACATTTGTACAATTCCCCTCTTCTTTCTCCCCCCTACCCTTCCCACCCTCTGAACATCTCACTTCTGGTTTTCATGGCTGCATCACATGAAGCTTCAGATCTGTTCAATGGTTGACTCTACTCATAAGCTTTTCTTCTCCCCTGATGCTTTCCAGAGGAAAACTCCAAATTTAGAGCAGAAGGTGCTGTTAGGAGTTTGCACATGTACAGCTTTCCATTCTATACTCCTGAATTATATCTGTTTTCTATTACACATTGTCAGGGACGTAGAGACATGCCTCAGGATATCACTATTACTTCTGCCTTGGCAGTGCCTTCCAGCTTTGTGCTATTAACACATTAAATTCAGACACAGCTGACACGGACTTTTCAAGAAGAAATCACACCAAACCAGCTCAGCTCCAGTGTGAGGGTAACAAGCCTGGTGGCTAAGAGAGAAGCAAGTGGATTCATATATCTTGTTTTCACTTGAGTCACTGAAGTAGGTTAGAAAAAGGTAGGTTATCTCCAATGACAAGAAGGTGTCTCCAGGGAGTGACTATGATGTTTCATTATGAAACTTCATGCAGTGCTCCCAGTTCAGTCCTGGTTCTGGTATTAAGAGACTGCATTAGTTAATGATGAGGATACTGGAATAAAGAATACCATCACCTATAGGTGATGGCAACCAAGCAAGGTCTTCCTGCATTTTAAAAGACAAAGTAAGAACTCATTCCAAATTAGTTCAGATTTTGGGGTTGGTTTTTTTAGGAAAAGAGTTGCTTTATCAAACTGTTTGACTGGTCTATCACAACTGTCCTCTGATAACCAGTGTGCTAGCCAAATCCCACTTCTTCAATTACATGTTCCGTCAAAATCCTTTGCTTAGTACTGAGATCAAATATACAGACCTACAGCCACTCACATAATTTTTTTTCTCTCCCTTTTTCTTCCAAGGCACTGATCTTTTCAAGGCATGCAAGACAGTTTGATAAGAACTGAATGGCAGTGTGATATAACCACCCAGATTTAGCATGATTTAGGAAGACCAGCACAGCTCTTTAAGTGTCTTCCTGGATATGGATAATGCATATAAGGGAGTGAGGAGGAGGAAGAGGGCAGGTTAAGAAGATTAAGGGAATAATACTTCATTGTCCATATTGCCCACAACACCATGCTGTCCACCAACACAGGAATTGTCTTACTTTTGCTCTCCACCTGCTTGCCCAGGTGATGTAACTCACCTATTGCTTTACCCTCCTTTATCTGACTGTCTCTTCCACTTGTGGAGTTCACACAAGAGTCTCCCAACTTTCTCCCATTTCTCATTTTAACATTTACCTAAGTCACACTAGTCTTTAGCTCAAAAGTCTTCCCTACAGTTAGATTTATCTACTAGGAAGAATTTTTTTTTAAATAAATGCACCCTAAGAGTGGAACATCCAAAACCATTCTCACATCATCAACTCTAAAATTAATTCATAGAATCATAGAATCATCTAGGTTGGAAAAGACCTTTAAGATCATCAAGTCCAACCACTAACCTAACCTTGCCATCCCACCACTAAACCATGTCCTCAAGTACCTCATCTATCCTTCTTTTAAATACCTCCAGGGATGGGGACTCAACCACCTCCCTGGGCAGCCCATTCCAGTGCCTGACAACCCTTTCTGTGAAGAAATTTTTCCTAATGTCTAACCTAAACCTGCCCTGGCGCAACTTTAGACCATTGCCCCTGGTCCTATCGCTTGTTACCAGGGAGAAGAGGCCGACCCCCACCTCACTACAACCTCCTTTCAGGTAGTTGTAGAGGGCGATAAGGTCTCCCCTCAGCCTCCTCTTCTCCAGACTAAACAACCCCAGTTCCCTCAGACGCTCCTCGTAAGACTTGTGCTCCAGACCCCTCACCAGCTTTGTTGCTCTCCTCTGGACATGTTCCAGCAGCGCAACATCCTTCCTGTAGTGAGGGGCCCAAAACTGAACACAGTATTCGAGGTGCGGCCTCACCAGCGCCGAGTACAGGGGCACAATCACTTCCCTACTCCTGCTGGCCACACTATTCCTGATACAAGCCAGGATGCCATTGGCCTTCTTGGCCACCTGGGCACACTGCTGGCTCATATTCAGCCGGCTGTCAACCAGTACCCCCAGGTCTTTCTCTGCCATGGAGCTTTCCAGCCACTCTTCCCCAAGCCTGTAGCGTTGCATGGGGTTGTTGTGACCAAAGTGCAGGACCCGGCACTTGGCCTTGTTGAACCTCATACAGTTGGCCTCGGCCCATCGATCCAGCCTGTCTAGGTCCCTCTGCAGAGCCCTCCTCCCCTCGAGCAGATCAACACTCCCACCCAGTTTGGTGTCGTCTGCAAATTTACTGAGGGCACACTCGAGCCCCTCGTCCAGGTCATTGATAAAGATATTAAACAAGACCGGCCCTAGCACTGAGCCCTGGGGGACACCGCTTGTGACTGGCCGCCAACTGGATTTAGCTCCATTCACCACCACTCTCTGGGCTCGGCTATCCAGCCAGTTTTTAACCCAGCGAAGAGTACAATTGTTGACCTTGATTTTATTGTCATGACTTACCTTTCTTCCCAGAACTAGGAAGAAGTCTGTTTATGGCCACCCCCATTTTAATTTGGGTATGCTCTACTTTGGCAGGAGTATCTTCAATCCATCCCAGCATGGCAAAGGACAGAGGCAGATACTTCAACGCCCCACCACAGTTTTTGTCAGCCTCAAATCCACATTTCATATTTTATTCCTAGAAGATGTAACACGTTTCTACTTTTTTGATCTTCTTTGGAGAATTACCAACTCATCAAAAATTTACCAGTTAGAAATTAATCTCCATTGCACAGAGAATGCAATAGAATGAGTACAGAGATATTACCTTAAGTCAGGGGTGGATTGGCTATGTAAGACATGGATGTCCAGTCTAAGCCAATATCCAAATCTTTGATTTGACTGATATGTGGAACAACTCTTGTTCCAGTTAGCAAGGCAAACCAAAATGGCAGTAAAACCAGCATCCCTCATTTACAGGAACAGAGATCTAGAGGGGTAGCAGATATAGTGAAAGACAGCACTTGATGTGAAAATATGTCTGAGAGACTGAGAAATATTCTAAAAAAAAATAAGGAGGCAGGAAATGATGTTTTCTTTTCATCCTTTGAGAAAGCTAGAAGATACAAATCCTATGAGAGTGAGTGCTTCTTAAGATGTATGATTTGTAAAGAACTGGTTCTGCCTCAAAGTTGAGACAGGTTTGGGGGTCTTATGTTTTTTAGAAATAACTTTGCTGAGATGCAGGAGTTGCCGCGGCAGCTGATATTGTGAAGTCAGGGTAGAAGAAAAGGCATTCCTCCAGCAGAAGTTAATCAGCATCTCTGTGACATGGGAAGGACTATGTCCAGTCAACCAGTCACAGGAAATGTCTTCCTGTCACAAATGCAGTAAGAAGCAAGGGACTTAAATTTCCATGAAAGCAACTTCAGTTAGGCATTCAGTTTTGGTTCGGGTGTCAGTTTTCTTTCTTCCCACCCCCCCACCTTAACAAATAGTGAAGCAACGAAAGAAATTGCCTAGATAACTGTAGAAACCCTTTCACTTTTATCTCTGTTCAAGCTACAGGCTTGTCTTATCTTTCCCACAATGCCACAATATGCAGCTCCTATGAGCTCTCCGTTCCCCCCTGCCCATCCTCCATTCACACCCTCCCTATATTTTTGCCTTTCAATAAGTCCCAAGGAATCCAATAAAGACTCCTGCAGGAATTTGTAGCTACACATTCCTTTTCCATCATCATCTGCACTTTGAGCAAAGCTCTTCTCTTATATATCTCTTCTGACAGAATATGAAACCACAAATATTTTAAGCTGAGACAAAGAAAGTAGAGGGCTGTAATCCAAACTGACAGCAACATTATTAATCGGGGAAGAAGAGGCTGAGCAGAGCAGATTGCTCAGAGATCTAAGAAATGGCATTGTGTTGGGAGGGGGGTCCCAGGTCATTCTGGGCACTGTGGATGGGCTGCAGAGCCCCTTGTCTAGAGGACACCAGATCAGTCCCCAAAGGCAATGGCAGAAACAGAGATATAAGACCACCCGGTGTTGAAGCACAACCATTCCTTGAAGCTCATCCATTCCCAGCATCTGCTTTTCCTCAGAGCCTGGTCTGAATGCTATTGCTTTGATCAGATCACTTGGGATAAAAGGGGGCATGCACTTTTTTCAAATTTTCTTAGTAAGGTTTTTTACCGGTACAGGGCCCTGTTCCTAACCATGCTCTCCCGGGTGTAGCTTTAGGATCTGTGTGTCTTGTTGTTTGCAGTGGCGGGTTGAGCCATCACTGTATCAACTAGGTCCTGATTCAGCCAGAAGGGGAGCTGAGATATGCCGAGGTAGATACCTGCATGGTACACTCCGCAGTTAGAGAGAGGATAAACATTGCAACACTGCAGCTGGAGATGGACTCCACCTCTACACTCTACACACCCATGCACTTTGATAAAGCCCATTCCTAATTACTTTTTACAGTTGATGGAGAAATAAGGGAGCTGAGTTCAAGAAGTGCCTTCCTCTCTGCTGGGGACCTAGACAAGAAGTTCATATTCAAGGGTCTGCACAGTATTTGCTTGAAGTGGATGAGTCCCAACCATGCTGTTTAAATAAGCTTAATTACAAGGTAATCCAGAGTATTCTTTAAACTATGGCTTCTGTTTTTAATTACACAAGATTATTTAGGTCTTCTGCAACTTTTATTGATAATAATTTAGACTAGTCCAATCACCAGCAAGTTTTGAATGTATCTATGCCAGGAGCAAACCTTTTTCCGAACAACTCTATTAGAGAATAATTCCCTTGCAATTGATTTATCAGTCTCATTTATATTGATTCAGAATAAGCAATAATGATTTTAAATTTTTAAAACAGAACATATTCTGTCACTACATAAAATGAATGACTCTAGATATGGAAAGTATTCTTCATACCTAGAAAAGAGAAGCATATCCTACTTAATTTATCAGAGAGAGATAAGCGGCAGACATGGAAGGAAGAGACTTCCAAGAACAGATATCTGTTTATTCTAATAGGTAATGGACAATGTGAGTTAGCAGTATGCAGCTAAAGCTAGACAGATCTCTATTACATCTCATGTCAGCTTTTCCATCATTTTCTAGGCATCAGTGAAACCATTCCACAATTCAACAGGACCTTTTCCCCTCTTCCCTGTAACTTCTCCAGTAACCCAAGGTTTGTTAAACATCATTGCTAATGACTCCAAGCTTCCTAGCCAATTTCTTTTAACTTCACTATTTGACCCAGTCACTACAAAAGGACATAACAACTTGTTAGAAACCAAAGGGATGGGAATGAGCTCATTGTTGCAGTTGAACATAACTGCATCATCACTGGTCTGAAACTCTGGCCTCTAAGAGGGCTCTGGAATTGTTGTATATTAGTAGAGAATTTCATATATTAGTAGAGAATTTCAATCTAGAAGAGAATTTCAGTCTAGGAGAAGTGAGTCCATTTACGTCTCTTCATATCAAAGAAGCAGAAATTGAGAGAATTAAGGAATAGCCTCCAGTCACTCCAAACCTCTTTGGTCTCATGCATTAGAATCTATACCTTTCTTTTCTTACATTTGTTTGCTTTTTAAACAACCAAATTCATCCCTTGCGATTAGCAATATGACCAGGGTAGTAACCCGACCAGCCACAAGTTTGTAAGCATCTGTGTGACAGGTTTATCTTCTCAGGGGTTGCCTTGCAGGTTTGTAAGCAGATGATGTGGTGGACCCTGCAGCCAAGCCAGACCAGCCAGAGTTAAACTTTCAAGGGAGACAAAGTTGGAAAATTGTGCCTCATTCACAGGCAGGGGAGTTGGCTTGCAGCATAGTGACGTTGATGGGTGATGGTCTGAAGGTCTTCTTTCCCAATCAAAATCTCTTCAGTCACTCTGGAATCTGAGCTTGTTGGAGGTTTACATGAATTCTTATTGAAGTGATGGAAAACACTCAATGGCAATGGAAGATAGCCCAGGAACAAATGCTCCTTTACTGCTCGTCACTCTTCCCAAGCCCCTGGATGCTCTTAGGTCAAACTGAATTCTACCTCCAAATTGAGCTAGCCTGGGACAACATCACTCCTTTGTCTGGAGTTCAGACTCATACTCCAGAGCTTCCCCAGGAATGTGCATGCCCTTACTTACTAATGTTAATGAAAATGAATACTTGTGTTATGTTAACATCTGGAGGCCTAGTATCAGCCTAGGCATCTTTGTACTGTGCTGCCCAAAATGTAATGGTTGAGGGTATGGGGGAGCTGCCCACGGTCACAGGCACATCAACAAGAGCTAAGAAGATGATGTTGCAGTCATGCGTCAGAGGAAAGGATGGCCACACTGCTCTGTCCCCCAAAAAACCTTTGCTTGGATGCCGGGGGCTGAGGGCTGGGAAGGGCATTGGGTTATCGCTGTAAAAACAAACTAATACGACATGCCGCTGTCTGTCTTTCAGAAATCTCATTTGACCTTGGGCTATGAGCCACAGACTAAACCTCCTGTTCAAACCTGACCCAGCTCTTTCCACAGCCCGAGCAGGAGGAAACGTGAGACGTAAGGCTGGCAGCTCTGGTTCCTGATGTGTGTGACCCTCCCCCTTCAGCAGCTCCCCCATCCTTTCCGGAGCCGGGGTGGGAGAAGAGCCCTCCGTCCTCCACAACACCTGCGCGGGCTGTGGCTCTCAGAGCCTCTGGGCACGCAGAGCAAGCCAGAGAGCAGCTCAGCACAGCGGAGGGGAAAACATGTTTAAGGAGATTTGTTTTTTAATAAAAGTGTGCTGGTTTCAGGTGACCTCAGGGTGGTTTTGGATAGCAGGGAGAGGATCATTCTCCCCCTCTCCTG
Organism: Aramus guarauna; assembly: GCA_013400195.1. NCBI lineage: Eukaryota > Metazoa > Chordata > Aves > Gruiformes > Aramidae > Aramus > Aramus guarauna. The sequence goes on from VXBL01002622.1 coordinate 73,289, forward strand.
AGTCAGTAACACAACAGTCCCAACCTGGATCAGCACAAGCCGCTGATCTTTACTTCTCTGTCTTCCATGCTGCTGGGCTTTTCCAGGCAAACAGGCAAGGATCTTCTGGAAAACGCAGTTGGGAAATGGTTTCCCACCTCATCCGCACTTGTATGCTGGTTTCTGCTGTCCCTGTGGGTCACTTGTTCCCATAGCTGGGTGACGCTACAGTTTCTTGGTTGTGTTCTTGCTGCTCTCTTTCCTGTCCTCCATTTCCTTCTCTCCATTGCTACACCTGCTGAATTCAGAGAGAGGTAAATGGAATAAACACCAGGGGAACTTGCCCCAGAATTGAAAAAGAGAGAGAGGAAAATCAAAATGAGCCCTGGTTTTGGACTGTAACAGAGATACACAAAAGGGACAAGTACCTTTTTACATCTCCCAGCTCTCAGGTGACCTCTGATGAGAATTGGAGTGACTATATGAGCACTCCAACTTACACCTTGCTGACAGCTCTTCTCAGGACAAGCACCAGTCCCAAAAGCCAGAGAGAAGTGCCCTGCAGATGAGCATAAACCACAGCTGTAGCCACACAAGGAGCTGGCAGACCAACAACCATTCTTCCTTTCCACATATATGTGTCTTTTACGTGCATGGTTGAGTAGCCTGCTTACAAGGTATGGCTGGATTTGGCCCTGCTTCCCCTGCTAACCCCAGCCATGCCCTTATGCTCCCAAGGTATTTTTGCACTGGAGCTTGCCTGGGGCGGTGCAATGCCATGAATAACTTTCTTACTAAAAGCAAGAGGGGATGGAGAAGTGGAAGAGGCGGGTGGGTTTTGGCAAGAGCAGCACAGGGGGAAGGATAAAGAATCTGGGTTGAATCAGGCATGGGGGAGGGAACAGAAACTGAATAAAAAGCGAAGTGAGGCAAGGGACATTGGAGGAAAGCCAGCAAATCAGGTCAGGCAGCAGTCAAAAAGAAGGTGGTATTGAGGCAACTACAGGGCATGGATTTGTATCTCTACAACAGGATCAGGCAAGCTTAGATTCCCAGCCGAGCCCTTCCAAGGGCCAACAGGTGACTCAGACGAATAACTGACTTAATAAGTAAGAGCTGAATCCAAGAAGACCTCATTTTGGGGACATTTCAGCAGCACATCGTGTGATCTTGGTCGGCTTCTTCATCCTGTCCATACACAGAGTTGTGTCACCAGACCTACCGGGGTCAGACATGAGACCTGAAAAACTCCCCAGAACAAACACCTGGAGCAGCATGTATAGCTGGGGATCTGGGAGGGTGATTTGGGCTGGGGGCAGGGGAAATGCAACAAAGCTCTTAAGCAGAGTTTTGGGTGGACATCTAAAATTTCCCTACATAAGCAGGGATCTATCGAGGTGCAAAGCAGTTGAAATGTGAGAACACACATGCCTCTACAAATGATACTGCACCTGGCACTAAAGCGAATGTCTTATAGCTCAGCACATGCTGGGACTAGGATCTAACATCTAATATCGATTCCCAGCTGCCCGTAGTGATATAGGAAAGCAGTTGGCAGCAGATTGAGCAAAGGTGACAAAATCTAAGTGTCCCGTTGTACATTCAGTTAAAAGCATCCCTGTAGGTAGTTGGTTCTGCAAGGTCCCTAAAACAAAGTGAGCAGCTGAACTGTTTCAACATACCATTTGGAAGGCAGTGTTCCCCTTCTTTCTGCATCCAAAATGTTTTACCAACATATATTTTCTATTGTAGTGACAGGACAAGGGGAATGGCCTGAAGCTGCAGGAGGGGAGATGGAGATGGGATGTGAGGCAGAAATCCTTCCCTGTGAGGGTGCTGAGGCCCTGGCCCAGGGTGCCCAGAGAAGCTGTGGCTGCCCCTGGCTCCCTGGCAGTGTTCAAGGCCAGGTTGGATGGGGCTTTGGGCAACCTGGGCTAGTGGAGGGTGTCCCTGCCCATGGCAGGGGTGGCACTGGGTGGGCTGGGAGGTCCCTGCACACCCAAACCCGGCTGTGACTTTGTTATTCTATATTGACAATATCACCAATATCTGATAGATCCGAGGCATCAACATTTGCAGACCTGATATTCTACTAACTGAGATAAAAAGGAGAAGAATCTCCAAAATACTCTGGAAAACATTTGTAACACTGGGTAAAAAAACAGCAGAGAAATGTAAGTTCAGGTGGAAAATATGCACCTTGATATGAAATGAGAAGTATCAGTAAGTACAGAAAACTAGTGACATGCCTCTATCCACAGACAAAAGGGATACAAAGCTTTCAGAAATATATATTTTGATGGATAGTTTCTATCCAGTATGGCTGCCAGAATGTCTTATCTATAGGTATTAATATTTAAAATGTGCTGTATAACATGGGATACTAATAGGAATGGGTAATTTGGCTCCGAGCTGACAGACACAATACTATCCAATACTATCAACTCAGGTTTCTAGTCGAAGCCTTAGGAAAACGTGGGTGCTGGAAGTAAGACTGCCATGCTAGGTCCAGAAAAGCCTGCAGAAGGTATTGTGCCTTTTACATTTGGAAAATGAGTGCTGGCAGAAACTTTTCACAAAGGCTTTCAGACAATTGCAGAAGAAAGGCATTATCAAACACATCACAGGTTGCAAAGACTATTGTCCCAGGCACAGTGATGGGATTTAAAACTAGCATAACCTGGGAAAAAGTTAGCAGAGTTCATTTGCCCTCAATTTTTAATATAGATGGCCTGCTCTGGGAGGGGTTTGTTTCCTTCCCTTGACTGACTCATATTTGCAGCTTAAGCTTTCAGACATCTAAGGTTAGGTCAGAAATCCCTACATCATTCAGTTTTAAAAAACTTGAATCCAAAGCACATACAAACATATGCCCAAGAGCATGTCTTGAGTCCTGGCTTTGCCATTACAGAAACCTGAGCACATACCGAGGTTTTGCAGAAGTAGTACAGGTCAGCAAGGGCTCTCTGGTGGGTGTAGACAGGCTGATCTCCAGCCCCAGGGTTGCTCCCATCACCCCTACGTGTTACATCAAGTGGTATTTCAGCATCCAGGTTGATAACGTGAACAGTGGCAAAGCCATGCTAAGGACACGCCTCACTCTTTGCAGCTGTCACTGTAGAGGATGTTTGATTTGCACAACAGTTTAGATGCAATTGTGGATGAGAGGGAAAAAATGTTTGGTTGGGAATTGCCAGAGCTACCCAGCGATGGTAATACCCTTGACATGAAACAGGAATATGACTTGTGCTATTTATTAACGGCTTCCATTGAGCTGCTTGGTCCCTCAAAGCAAAGGGACATTGACCATCCATGACGCTACTTAGAGAAGCAACCTGGCCTAGAAGACACTAATCTGTCAAGAAAAGGTATTTCTGGCATTTCCTATATCTAAATGTGACTTGCAAACTACCTTGTTCTTTTTGTGTCTGCAGCTCCCACTGCTCTCTTGCCCAGTGAACGCTGTGATTTCAGAGAGCTTGCTGGAGGTCTCTGCTGCCTGGGAGAGTGATGGCAGAGCTGGCTGGGAGCTGTCACAGCATGTCTGCCCCAAACTCAGCACATCTCCCAAAAAAATAGGAGACCTGCCTGGCCTTGATGGTCCAGCTTTTCTCCATCCAACAAGGAGGGGGATTTTCAGCATGGTCGCACAAATGAGTAGGCATCCTACTTGCCTCATTTGCCAGAAGCTCTTTCCCATGACATTTTAATCCCACTGCGACAGGAACAAGCAGCACGAGATTTCATTGTACCCACCCAGCTCATGCGCAACCCCTCCACTCTGTGTACGCTCAATAGGACTGAGAAAACAAATACCTCAAATCACAATTAACCCAGGAACACATGATCTCAGGAAAGTTACCTGCCTGCTAAGGGCTTGGCTGGTCCCTTCTGTGCCCAGGCTCCGTGCTGCCTGACGCTGCCCAGGGAGGATGGCAGACCTCACCATGTTCTGCCACCCAGTTCTCCACCAATGCTCCTTTTCTCCTAGGACCATTTCCTCTCACAGCAAGATTTGAGGTTTCCATTTAGTCCCTGGCCTTGGACCTAATATCCCAGATGACTTTTGGTGCCATGAAACAGCTGACAGGCAGAAGTAGCCTGTTAGGATGTGCTTAAGTTGACATACTGGGACAGATTCAGCCTGCAGATGACTCAGCACAGTACAGAGGGAAAGCCTGCCCTCCTCAGCACCTCCTCCCGATCTGTTGGAGGGCTGGTTTCTTGTTGTCTCTGTGCTGTGCTGCTGAGCATCCAGAAGAGCATGGTAGCCACTGCTACTTCATAAGACAGCAGAGTCAATCTGGGCAGGAACTCTTAACGCACCCTGGCACAGACTGCCCAAAAACCCCTGAGTCAGCACTCTTCATCCAGCAAGGAGGTTAAGTAGATACCACTGCCTCACTGGGGCAGCAGAAACATTAACTGGGGACAACTGGGGATGCAAAGCAAGTCAGAAGAAAAGCTAAGGTGGGCATCTCCCCAGGAGGCCACATGTTGTTCATCAGATCTAAAGGGTCTGACACACAAGAGCTGTGTGGGTCTCCTCAAACTTCCAGGGACGGTGGTTACCCCACTTCAGTAGTGCTGTTGGGGGGCTTTCCAGGGGACACCAGGCTCACCCAAGCCCTGAGCCACACTGGTACCTATGACAGACAGACATTCCTAGCATGAGGCCAGTGCTAGATCTGTTCCTCCTTGTCTCATCCAGTCCCCAAAAAATGCCACTGACCTTGTGAAGCCTGTCCAAAGACATATTGCTTGCTTTATCTTGCCCAGGAAGAAGATTTTGCATGGACTGCACTACTCCGGTTGATAAGCTATGCCTGTGGCAGACCTTAGGAGACAACAGAGACTGCCAGAAGAGTAGGTTAGGGCAGAGGGTTGGGAGAGGACCCATGAGTGTCTTGATTGATTTATTTATTGTCCCCAGTGCACTGGCATGCTTTACCTAGGAGAACCCAGCTACTCTGAACAGTATTTCTGATGCGCTTTCAGCTCAGTAAGTGCCAAGGAGCTGGATGTCTCTGTGTGGACCTTTAGGGCTGAACAACATCATGTTACCTTCTAACAGGGCAGAATTGAAACTCAGAAGTTATGTGCAAGAGCAGAGGAGTGAGCTGTTGAGGGGGAAAGATGGATGGGGCAACAAGATCCCAACCAGAAAGCAAACCACAGTGTGAAGCAGCTCTGCTGTGGCCCACGATTGGGCCTGAGAAGTTGCACACATTGGCTATGGACTGTGCTGAGCCTTGGACACCGCAGCTAACCATGCTTCCTGTAGGGCTTAGCTTGGTATCTGCATCAGACAAGGCCTGTGGCCATGGCCCTTCCTCTGGCCTTCTGTGGTCACTGTTGAGTACCACAATGTCATGAGGTGCCACCATGTTGTGGTGGCCTGGTGCCAGACCAAGGTCTGGGGGAGCGATTTGGGATCACCTGGTAAACCCACTCTCAGACATTGCTCAGGACTGCTGGAGCCAGCAGCTCGCATGTGCCCAAGACAAAGGGCAAGAAGAGCCACTAGTCTGGTGTCATCACTGCAGCACAAGGCCAGCTCCATCATTCTTCCCTGCAAAAACTGTGTTCCTCTACATGTCCACTGGCTTCCCTCAGACAACTGCCCTTGTCTCTCCTAGGAGAGTCTGAGGAGCACAGGGCACCTTGGAGTCATGCCTTTGAGGCTGAGCAACTTTTGCACCAGCTGCATCAGCCCAGTTGCCAAGTTCCATGGTCACATCCAAACAGCTGACACAGTGGCATCAGCAGCAGAACAGAGCAACCAGGTACGCAACCATCCTGTTTGTTTTGCAGCTACAGGAAATATGCCACTGACATGTTCTTGATGAGATTTGGCTCACTAGTGTCACATCCCCTTAACACAAGGAGCTCAGCCCACTTGGGCAACCCCTACTGTTGGGTGGGCAGAAATGGACATTTCTAGTTAACTTCTGGAGACAGTGCAGGTAAAGGAGAACTGAAGGAATAACGTCAATGTGCCAGGGGAGGAACGGAGTTGATCAAAGCTATTTGCTGGGGATGTTCCTTGAAAGGCAAAAATGTACATTCTTAGAAAACAACTGGTATTTATTCACTGACACAAGAACACCAGCAGTGCAGACATAAGTGCAATACTGGACAAGACAGCCAGCTACACAAATATGCATGGTATAATCAAAGGGATTATATAAAAATTAGGACAAGGTACAAGCAGGACTGTAAGGCAACTTAAAACCCATAGCACCATTTTCTTTCTAGAGCATACATAAGAAATATAAATAACATCCATACTTCTTGTCACAAAAGTTGTACATCTTGAGGTAGACAAATGTTTTGTTTCCCTTAAAGCATAGCCTTTTTTTTTTTCAAGTGACATATTATATTGTCGCAAATTGGCCTTCCAGTCTCACATGAGGTGTCTGAGGGTGTACAAGTGGCTATTGCATGAGTTGTTACTCTACTCATTAGTCTTTTTTGGCTTATATGGCCTTATTTATTGATCTAATAAAGCACCTCTGACCCCCGCATTGCACTGCCCTTCCATCACAGCAACAGTGATGCATGGATCCCTGGTTAAGCCTCAAGGAATTACTGGTATCTAATCATTTTATGTGACAGCCTCCAGATATGGGATTTCTTCCCAAGCAAGTTCAGCTCTTCACTTGGGGATGGTAGGGACCATCCACACCAGAACTTTATACACTTCAGTAAAACTTCTCTGATTTCCCCCTGCAATAAGCATGCTAGATGCCCAACTACCAAACCCAGCACCACAACACTCCAGGGGAGGCAACAAAAACTGGACTAGGAAGTACACACAGAGACAGGGAGTAACCTGTGTCTGCAGAGTAGCCCTCATGAGGACCCAGCCAGCTAGGAGTATTAGAGCTATCACTGTTCTCAGGTTATTTGGATCTTAGCTACAGAGAAAAGGATTCATCCTGAATCAAAAAACTATACAGGAAAACATGTGCACCTCAGATTTTTACTATCAGTCATCACATTGAGGTACATTTGCGCTTGGGAAAAAGCTGTTTTATAGCCAGGGCATAAGCTTTCACCTTTGCTGCTGAAAAGATTTCCATGTAAAGACTTAAGTGTGATCCCCTTAGATCTTAAGCCTGTCATTCCAGTAACTTCTTTGCATGCATAACCAAAGAGGCAGCACATCCACTGGATTTGTAGTACATTGCAAGGTGTGCAGCAAAATTAAAAAGGTCACATGTGGATCAAATGGAGGCCCACATCTTCACAACCCGTATCTCCAGGAGGTGGCAGAAGAGCTTTGCTTAAGGTGATGTTTGGTCTTGATTCTTGAAGAAAATGTAATTCAAGCCTAAGAACACTGAATGCAAAACAGACCCAGGTTTTGCTTCCTAGTTACACAAAGACTCCCATTGCCATTAGTTGAAGTAAATCACATTTCTGAACATCAACCCAATTTACCTCAAAGTTGGGTGATAAAACAGCCCTGGATAACTGAAGGTGCAGGGGGAAGAGGAAAAAACAAGCTATCTGCCTCAAGCAAAGTTTTTCACTCCCTTATCCATACCACCATTTCTAAAAGGCTTAGTATTGAAGGGTTCCAAAAGGAGTGAGAGCAACATTGCCTTGAACTCAAAGTATGGTCAAGGCTTTTCCCCACACCTCATATGGTGCACTTTAAATTATTTATTTCCCATCAGTTTTCATTGTTGAGAGGCTGTCTGTTCTGACTGGCAGAGGTTGAACGTAAAGCTTTTCAACTGTGACAGGGATGGGTTGAAATAGGCTTTGAGTTAAGCTTGCAGAGCAAAGCCAGAGGACATCAGACTTCCTTGTCCAGGCTTGGCTTAAAAGATAACAACCCAATTTTATTTCAGATGCCAAACCTCCATATTCCACTGAGCCCAAACTCACCCCAAGGATACCAGAGAATGAATCATATCTTCCTCAGATCTTCTCCATTTCTCAAGCAGCTCTGAACCATGCATGACAAAGAGCTGCAGGTGTAAAAATCCCCTTTGGTACATGAAAAAAACAGTACTTAATTTTGCCCTGAAATATCTTTTTATCCAGTTCTTATTCAACTATTCCTGTGTGGTGCCAGGACTTCCAGGCACAGTCTCACCTTTCAATGTACTTGGTTGACATTGTTCTTTGAGTTCAATAAAGTTCTTGTGAGATCCCCATGGGACTGTGCTAACCCAACACTCAAGACAAAGGGCAGCTCCACCTTATAGTTGCTGGCAGAAAGACTGGACAAAAGCATGGTATGGCTTAGATGTTGCCAGTTTCAACATATCACAGCTCAAACAGTAACACAGATCACTGCTAAAAACCCTCTATTGCCAGAGGTAATCCCCACACGTTTAACAGACACCAGTGTTTTCAGTGGCAAAGGACTTGGTGACACCACCTCAAAAGCATGAATGTCCGTACACATAGGCTACACACATAAAAAACAAGATCTTTTCAAGTGCTGCAAAGCAGTATCTGATTCTCTCTTCTTTGCCTGAAAGAGTGCTAAAGGACCAATTCAGTCCAAAATATCCACACCAAAGAGGCTTGATCTAGTTGCCTAAATGAAGGTGTGTAGTCCCCTTGCCACAAACCTGTCCTTCAGTTCCTACTGACATCAGTGTTTCAGCTGCAAAGAACACAAATAACCAAAGTTCGAAGTTGTACTGTATTCCTCTCTGCCTAAATAATCATCTCACTGTCCTTCTGGTCTTGTTGAATCTGTTATGCAAAACACCTACCCTACCTCTGAAATGCATTCACCTACTGCTTGAAACATCGCAACATTTGGAACCAGATAAAGGATATTATTAAAATAACACTTTCTGCTCTGTGGAAGCCAGGTTTGCCTTAGGATGGGATAACTAGTCTACAGATTCGAAATGCTCTTGATGGGAAAATGAAAGGTGTTAGTAAAATGTATTTCCTTCCATGGTCACTGCAGAGCAGGACCAGGTCATCGGAGAATTGGGATTTCCACTTCTGCATGAGGTGGATAATAGATCCTCTCCAACAGGTCCAAGTTGGGTTTGGAGGGCAGGAGTACACCCAAGCTTCAGAGATCTCCTCCTGGTGTGCAGCCTGACAGTTCCTACTGCAAGAGTCAAACACAGTGCTGCTCAGCAGGGTCACTTGGAGTTCAGTGAACACAAAGTTCTTAAGAGAAGACCTAACACTCAAAGTGACATAAACAGCCTACTCTTTTAAGAAACAAGAGAGCAGATTCATAACCCCTCACTGGGATGCAGCCAACATCAGGTGACTCTGACCCAGATAACATTACCAGGAGGTCAGAGAACTGTTTTTTCAGACAACTTCATGGCAAAGCTGGAGACAGAACTTACTAAGCAATTGAAAAGCAGTTCTATCCTGACTTCTTGCCTGCAGGGACCTTAGGTAAGTCCTACTGCCTGATCTGCACAATACATGAATCCCAACCTGCAGTGATGTGTCAGCTGGAAACCCCTCAGTTCATTTCATCAACATTAGCCCAAAAAGGAAATAAAAAGAAACAAGACCATCAAGAACACTTTCCACCATCTAGGAGCATCCTAGCTGCCTTCAAATTATGACATCTAGGTGTGGAGAATGGATTGTGCATGCCCAGAAATTACTGGCCAGTGGATAACTGAGAAGTGCAGCTTTGATAAAAGCAAGAGGACAGAGTGGTGTCTCTTTCCACTTCCTTCCCAAGGCACACTTCCTTTCTCCTCCCACTGAGTCCCAGTCCCTTACCATGCAATGCTGTAGGATCCCCAAATAACCATCCTGTGACTGTGGTACTCCTGTCCTCTCTGATGCTGGACAAGGCAGGAGGTCAGTGGGACAGGTGGCTTGGGATCAATAGTGTAGAGCAGAGCTAGCTTCTTTGTCACTCAATTTTAACTCATTGAGATGATTTTTCATTGAGTGCTCAACATTGAGACTCGTGGGAAGATTTCAGCTCCAAAAGGATTAAAAGCAACATGTAAATGATGAACTGCTCAATATTAATTTCTTGAGTATTTAGGAGGTAAAAAAAAAAAAGGCCAATTAACCCAATTTGCAGTGTTATGTCTGTCATAAGCATTTTAATTCAATTTAAGTCAGCTCAGGCCAGAAAAAGGATAAAAAGGAATAAGCCCATTAAAAGACCTGTAGCTAGCCAAAGGGAAGGTGTTAGTGGCCTCTAAACAGACAGTTAATGGCTAGATCTGCTCTGAGACAGTTCTCCTCCATCCTTTTATCAATCAGAAATGAAAAATAGTAAAAAGCAAAGGGCAACAAGGTGAAGATAGAGTGTGAGTACACACTTGTCACTGCAAAGTAATTATTCAAAGCATATGTAAATGAACAGATGAGCTGCCTGACTTCAGCACATCCACACCCAAGAGCTGGAGCACACGGGTGAGATTGAAACCTTGCCCAATTCAGCCTATGGACCAGTCCAACTAAACAACCCAAACCAGCATCTTCATCCACTAAATTGCCAATGAGTTTTGATCTGAGCTTAAGGATTTAAATGTTCTTTTCAGCACCAGCCCATCTCCACACCGGCATTCTGACTGCTGGTTTACTGCCATTACCAAAACTGAGTAAATAGAGCAGCTTTGGTGTCTCAGGGACTCTCCAGAGCTGCTCACAGGATAAACGCTCTAACTGCTGCTGCAGGATTACCCAGGAAGAGCCCCGGAGCAGGCAAATGCCCTGCCAAGCACTGTAATACAGCTCAACACCCAGACAGGTCGTGCTACACCCCTCTACGTGTACCTGGTGGCCAGGTCAGGGACTGCCCCACTGCCATTCCCAAGACCACTCTCTAAGACACAGAAACAAAGCAGGCTGTTTCTGTTGTGTTCAACTGAAAGTTAGCTAGAAAAACATGATGCAAAGTCAGGGGATCACAACTCCGTAACGGACTGTGCCCTTTCCCCCAGGTCACCTTCTCATGCTAGCTGCCTGCATTGTCTACATATACCTCACCCCTCAGTGCAGAGATTGTCACTCATGACTTGCACATTTTTTAAGATGCCCCAGTTCCTGTGGTTCCTAATTCCCTTTCAGAAATTCCACCTGTAATTAGCACAGGGCAGAACTGTGGGATGTGATGCACTTCAGGCACCAGGGCAAAGAGCGGTACATGTAAGACAAAAAGGCGGTAGAAAGTTTGACTTGGGGGGGCGGCGGGAATAGATGGGTAATTGGCACCATCACTCTGGATCCACCACCATAAAATAACCCTCTGCAAGGCAGCACGCTGCAGAGGGGTAACTTCACAGACTCAGCTGAGTTCCTGTGATACATGCATTGTAACACAGGCAATTTCAGGTCTCCTGTATACAGCAAGGTTAAAACGTGGTTAAAATGCACTTGGAGTCTAACACTCAAGCTCTAGACCTGGGAGATGATGGACATGAGGTCCATTTGTTTGTAAACTGGTATTTCTGAGGCACAGTTCTTGCATCAAGATGAGACTACTCAACATTGTGTCTTCGAGTTCAAAGCAAAAAGGATTCAACCGGCTCCCAGAGACCAGCATGAAAAATCCCCTGCTGCCAGAGTCATTTTGCCTTGGTGCAGGAACACGGCTGCCCTGCTCCATCAGGATACAGTCTCTGATTAGTTGTTGTTCCAGTTCCTTAATTCTCTTCTCTCCAGGAACCAGGGCGCAAGCCCTCAGTATTTCAATGTCACCACCTCAACTCATTCACATAAGTGCAAATGAGGGATGGAGGAGGGGGATATTCCTGCAGGTGAGAGGACAAGTTTTAGCTCAACAGAGATATTTTTGACTGCTTCAGTGTTCCTGCTGTCCCCGCATTACCCCCCACTCTCTGTCCCTCCTCCCTGACCTGGTACCTGACAAAACCTCTGGTTTTCACCCCTCATACAGGGGCTCTCCTCAGATCGAAGGATCTCAACATTGAGATAACAGGAGCACTGGAGGTTTTTGGTCCTTGCTTTTGCCCTCACCCCACAGCAGAGAATCATGTCTCTCCCTGCTGCCTTCTTGTACTCTAGGACTCGTCTTGACCCTCTAGCACTGACTTTACTGCTTGCAGCTGTAGACCACCTCTTCCTGCATGCACTGTTGGCACTCGACATAGCAACACCACTGCACCTGGCAGTGGCAAGAGAAGGTAACCAGCCGGCTCTGGGTGTTATAGCCTCGTCCACAGCACATGCTGTCACAGTTGCCTTCCCGAGAGCAGGTCCTCCCAGCAGTTCCCAGGGAGTATTTGCTGGGACGACAGAAACTGGGAGAGTCTTCCACATACACCAGGTCAGTAGAGCGGGGCGAAGCGGGGTGCTTGGGGGAATGGCTGTGTCTCTGTGGGCCAGCCAGTTCCGAGTGTCCCACAGCATCATTGGTGGTGCTGAAGACTTTGACGGCATCATCGTAGCGCAGCTTCAGCAGTCGTCCAATCTCATGGAAAGGCGACAGCTGCTTCCAGCATGTCCGGACAGCACATGAGCCGGAGACACCATGGCACTTGCATGTGGTTTTGAGACCGTTTTTCACAGCCTGATGAGGAAGAGAAGTGGTAGTCATTATCTGCCAGGACCATGAGCCTAGTTCTGGGTAGAGGTAACATCTTGGATTGCGGACAGCCTGGAAGTACTTCAGCTTTATTGGCATTATTCCTATTTTATGGAGGAGAAACTAAAACAAACCATACAGAGGAATGGCTAGAGAGTTGACTGGTGAGCCAGAGAGCAGAAAGCCTGAATGAGGACAAATGGCTAAATATTGACTACTGAATAAATTTTTACTAAGCGTATTTGAAATAGCAGGAGTAGTCAACCATGACACTGAGTATCTCCAGCATGGTGGATTCCCTTTGATATATTCAAATCAAGACAGTTCCCTAATCAAATAAGTAACTGCACTCAGTAAACGGAAAACAGTGATAAGTCAGTAGCCTGTAACATACAGGCCAAAATGCTTGATTTAATGGCGTCCCTGACCCAAACTTGTGACACGACTAGGTCCGTAGTCGAACACCCCCTCTCACAAACAGCCTCAGCTGAGGATGGGTTAGAAGACTTGCATTGAGTCCTAAATTCTTTTTAGGCCTGCTGCTGCAGCTCCTCACCTTGATGCCAACATTGGTGTTGTGGATGTCCACCTTGGCCCGCAGGTCTTTGCCAATCCTCTTCTGACCCAAGAATTTTTTCAGGAACTTGGTGCTGTATTTGAGGTTGTCTCCACAAACACCCCATTGCCAGGCCTTGCGGTTCTCCAGGTCTGGGGAATCATCGCAGGTGCAGCGCTCCATGCGCCCAGCACTACACGCTCTGGCCAAGGAGTGGGTAAGAGCTGCGGAGGACACTGCATAGAGGAAGGCAGTTTCCTTAAAACCTGCACAGAAGAAGGATTAAGAGAGGGTAGGAGCAGGAGAGGCAAAATAAGGTGTTCATCTACCTCACTGGCTCTCCTGACTGTCCATGAACTAAAACCAAGCACAAAACTTAGAAATACAAAGAGACAAAACTCTTCCATTACCTGCACACCGTTCTCAACAGAGAATCTCAGTATCAGGTTTGAAGTAACTGGTGTAGTAACACCCCAGTCTCACCTGGTGGCTGTGACTGATTCAATATGGAGACAGATCACTCATGAATCAAGGGATGGGTAGCAACCATCAAACAGTTCTGGGAAAATACTCAATTGCAAAAAGCGACAGTCATGAAACTACATTTGTCCTCATCCACACCACAGAGGTGTGAATAGAAGCTGTCACTGAAATCATGTTGTGGCTTAAAATCAGGAAATATTTAGTAGAGACTGAAAAAATATTTGAAAACTCTGACCCATTATTTTAAAGTGTTTTTAACTGGGACTGTGTTGGCACAGTAGTGGTATTTCATATGGAAAGATCCCATGTAGTTTGAATGGGAAAGGTTCCACGTTGAAGAACATCTTGGGCAAGAAGGATGGACTCTCCAGCACATGAGTGGATTTTCCAACTTGTCTGTAAAGTATCTACTCCCAGTGACTGTGGTGACACTTTCTGAAGCTATTATCAAGCAGGCTTCCCAGCTAGGCTACATTTGCCCTGAGATATGTGACAATTACACACCATGACATTTTAACCAGGAAAGAAAGTACAGTGCCTAAATAAAAAATCAGTCTGAAGATATGGGATCACTTAGGAATGGGTTATGGAAACCATGAGCTCCCCACAGAAGTTCCAGAAAACACTGGTTGTCACAAATCTGACCTAAACCCCAAAATATTTTGGTTTGATTACTTACCTCCTCTCCTATTAAATCCAGGGGGAAATCTTAATATTTCTGCTAGAGTTTATTTGTGGAAAACAAAACTATTAATGGGAAATTGTTTAACAAGCCCACAATTTAGGAAGTAGGGCTAGGAACAGAAAGATAGGTGACTGATCAATAGCTCAGACTGCAGGAATGGATAAGATTGGCCAAAATTAAAAAAATTTGGGTTATGAAAAATAGAGCACTTGTACATCACATGGAAGGCAACACATTGAAGCACACAAATATTCCACATTGGAAAATTTCATATTTCCTTCCACATCAGAAGGAAACAAATCTGTTTCTAAAAAAAAAAAAAGGAAGAGAAAGAGAGAGATTCATAGAGACCTGATCTAGTCTTGAAGTTTGCCCTGCTTTGAGCAGAGGTTGGAAGGGACCTCTAGAATTCATTCAGTCCAACCTCAAATCTTTCCATCATTCTGTTCCCTCAAAGAATTCCCATCCAGCTGCAATAATAGATCAGACCACTGACTGCTGAGATCCGGGTGAGGTCACCATAAATCCGACCAGAGAAGAGGACAAAGAGTTCTTCTGATAGCTATCAGTAAAAGGAATGAAGAATTGACTAATCATGAACATAATGGAGAGGCTGCATTAGCAACTCTGACATAGACTTCACAGAAGCTCATTGCAATTCCAGAATTTTAGATGAAAGATCTAGAAACAGTATGGATGAGACAGTCAAGAAAATGTAGAGGAGGTCAAGGAGATCAATCAACAAACTGCTTCCTACCTCACCAATTTAGTTTCTGTATCACTGGGACAAGTAACTTGCAACTAAGCTCTCGGGTTGATGATGCTTTATAAAATCTCTCAGGGTACTGGAAGAATAATGAAAAAATGTCACAAAATCCATCAAAAGTTTTGGAAAAGCTGATATGGGACACAGTCAATACAGATTATGGATAGCAAGATGATGCTCACACATTTTCAAACAGTGGCTAACCCAAAAGAAGGATCTAAGAGACAAAAAAATACATTTGAGATCCTAAATCTGAAAAATAATTCTGGTAGCTGATCTCCAATTGCTTACCAGATTCCCAATATCCTATCTGACATACTGATACCAGAAGAGAGGAGAGCATTTCAGAAACACTTTCCCATACCATATAAAGCTAGCAGTACCAGTCAGCTCCACATACCCTGCTAAATCTGACTTTGTGGAATACCACACTGCTTCTGCTATTTCTGACCAGTGATGGTTTGGTTTCTTCTGTGGCCTCCACGTAAGTGCTGGCCAGATTTCAACCCACTTGAAATCAGAGACCGTTGCTTGTGGTCAGGCCACTGCAGACAGCAGTAACTCAAGATAACGAGCATACTTTCAAATTGTCTCCTTCTTCTCCCCCCCTCCACCTCCTTCTATGGCAAAGGTTCAGTGTCACCAGGCTGCCAAATGCTTGTCTGAAAAGCCTAAGATGATTCCTTCTACTTAGTCATAAGGGACTGATCAGTGTTTAATTATTTAATTCACAAATCACATGAGTAAAGGAAAGACTGAATGGCCCTTAGTCCTTGTGGAATAACAGTGAGCAATACAGCAGCTGTTGAAGCTGGATTTTCAGTAGGACATAGCACAAATGAGCAAGAATCACCTCCAACGAACATGATTTGAGAAGATCTAAATGGAGGTTTCTCCATGTGTCCTGGGTATCTATCCTCCCACTATGTACAGTGGAGTCACCACAGCCAGTGGAGCCTGGACCCAAAGCCGTGGCTGTCAGGGTCTGGTTTAGGGATGAGTCACTCTCCTGACCCCATTGACTGAATTTCCAGTGATTGTAATGAAATTTTAAACACTCGGTGCAAGGGAGAACATCTAAATGCAGATGTCTTTACTTGTCAGTTTGGTTCCAAACATCCAGCACAGAGTTGAATTTCAAGATATTGAAGCAAGCCAGCTCCCCCTGGTAGGACCTTGCACTTGTCCAAGTCTTCCCCTGAGCTCTCTGGAATTATTTCTTAGCTCAGCAGCCTATAAATACAGAAGGATGTTTGCTACAATGGCAAGACACTGTTCTGTGGTGTGGTGTGCTCTAGACCACAAGGAAAACTATAACAGGAGGAGTTTAGCCATGTGGTGATTCTGCCAAAGGCGAGATGCTGAAAGTCAAAGATTTTTCAATGGTACAAAAAGATACTCTGAGCATTTCAGAGCAAGTGGAAGAGACATCTCTCTGGGGAAAAAAACCCAACCAACCAACAACAAAACCAACCAACCAAACCAACAACCCTCTCTTTCTCTCCCCCACTACCCCCCCCCAAAAA
>VXBL01002622.1:89837-124923 GCA_013400195.1 Aramus guarauna
AAAAAAAAAAAGAGTAGACCAGAAAGCTATAGAACCACAGAAAGATTTAGGATGGAAGGACTTCTCAAGGTCTTTAGTACAATCTCCTGCTCAAAGCAGGGCTAACTCCAATGCCAGATAAAGTTGCTCAGGGTTTTGTCCAACTGAGTTCTCAAAATCTCCAGTGATGGAAATTCTATGTCTCTGAGACACCACTCCTGTGCTGTACTACTCCTAGATTCCTCATGACATCAATGAAACCACTGCTTGAAGGCCAAAGAATCCAACCAACATGAAGCAAAGAAATGGATTGATGGAGGGAAGGATTGTAGAGTGCTCGTTTCTCAAGAAGGATTTTTCTGAGTGGCTGGATCTGAGCTGTCTTTGCTATAGGTATTTATTTTCCCCAAATCACTGTGTTGTTTGAGATGAAATACTGCTTACCTGACCTCCAGCAGCAACTGACTGCCTTTATGGCACACCTTGGAAACCAAAAGATCATTACTGCTTTACAAACTTTATAGAAAGACACCAACTGCCACTGTGCAACAAGATCTCTTGAAATGTCTGTCCAGAATAACTTTAAACCTACCTATTTTTGTGGATTTTTAAAGAAGTGGAGAAGGAATGCAGAAGGATTTTGCATGGATCAGTGAAAAGCAATAGCCATCATAATTGACTGCAGTAGTCATAGAAGGATTGTAGGTTATGCAAAAAGAGTTTCCCAGTTCTATTCAGAGGAGTGTTAGTGTAAACCAACAAATCTGGCATTTCAAAAACCAGAAAGTCTTTGGCACTTTTTTTTTTTAACTTACTAAAAGTATGTGAATACAGGAAAAAAGATGGGGGCATCTGTAGAAGCAGTAAAAGCATAGGTGATCCCAATCAGTCACAGAAGATTTTCAATTGTCACTGCAAATTAAGTGTGGGTTTTCACCTATTACAAAAATGAATTATCTCACTAGGACATGATCTGTTTTCCTTTCTTACACTCACAAGACCATTAAAGACAGCTTAAAAGTGTGTGGTTTTCCTTACGTTTTCTCTAGGATCACGGTAATATCAAATGATTTAATCATTTCTAAAACTCTTCATCTCTACTCCTCTGCAAAAGGAGCAGAGTCCATTGTCTGAGCAACAATTTCCAAGGCAGCAACACAACAGCACTAGGAACATGTGAAAAACGGATCAAAAGTGGCAGCTGAAAGTGTTCGTGCTGTTTGTGAAAGAAGCTAACCTATTTACAAGTTAAAGGAAAATGGGAACTAATAATTGCTTCCAGCCAACTGTCCTTTCATATAGGAGATGTATATAGCATACTTTTCTGTATTAAATCATCATTTGATCCTCAAGATTGTGTAATAAAAGTTTTCAAACACTTATCCTCATCTGCCAAAACAGGTTTTAAATTACAGGTGATATTTTATTTTGTCAGTCAGGAGTCCATGGAAATGTTGAGGCATGCCACCAGGAGATAATTAAATGTTTTCCAGCTATTTGAAGATGACGATTATTCAATTGTCATTTTCAAGTTCTTTGAGGTTGATGGAGCTACAGATGTCAGAAAGTCACTCAAAATTATCATCAACAGCTTCTTCCACAGTGTGCTAAAAAATTCACAATAGAGCCTTGCAATGAGATAAATCTGATCTTGTATGTGTTGGTTTACTAAAATATTAACTTAATATTTACTTTAAAATAATTGATAATTTCAAATGGAAATGTTAAAAAGTTTCAATCCCAATGCAAATTAACTTTTTAATTTCATCAAAGTTAATATTGGCTTATTCAGGCCCCTTTTTTTAAAAACCTTTACTTAATAGACATTATCAAAGGACTGAAACTGAATAATACTGAAGACTGAAACTTAGTAAATGCTGATAAACATTATTGAAGGGTTGAAATTCAATAGTAGGCTGGTCAGATGTTTGGATGAGGACAGGTCCAGCAGAATGTATGGTCTATCTTCATTAAATTTTTCTCAAACCCTTATAATTCAAAGGATTTACTATGGTCCCTCCTACTTCAAATACAGAACTTGCAGAACATTTTCTTCGGCTAAAGCCTTCTGTGAAACAGAAGCCAGTGCCTCTTCTGTCCACTCTGTCTGAACTTCTGCAGAAACTCCAAATAGATGCGAAAAAGTCTGAGGAGATATTTGTCAACAATATCTGAAATACCTGCACCGAAATGCCTTAATGCTCATAAATAGCCTTTTCAAACAGTAAATTAGGATTAAATTCTGTATCTGAGAACAACAGAGGTTTGCGTAGGAAAATATCCAAAGAGCTAAAATGAGTCTTTTCTTAAAATGTCCCTTGACATAAAGCACTGACCCTTGTTTTTCACAGCATCATCCCTGACTGCCAGCCAAGAAAGATGGTCAGTTTAGGAAATTCTGGTCTTGGACAAAACTCCAGAAGCCAACGGTGCAAACTCCCTTCTACCTTTCAATCCCTGACAAACCACACAGCAGAGATGAGGATAAGGCATATTTTGTGGCAAAGGACCCAAATTCAGCAGCTCCCATTCCTAGGTGAAACAGATGATCTCTGCACTCCCTGGTTACTGCCCCACTTTCCTTAATTTGAGATGCACGTTCCAGGGGCTACAGCACCAAGTGAGATTTTATACTGCAAACAAAAACTACCTTGTACCTCGCTTCAGCAGGCTGGTCCGTCCCTCCAGGCTGCAGTTCCAGCGCTCGCTGCGAAATTGGTACTGGCACTCCATGATCCCAAGCCGGATGGCATCCCGCAAGGTCTCAGCCAAGCCAGGCTCCCTCCGGCAAAGCCTCTTCTGCTTGCGGGACAGCTTCAGCAGATCACACTGCTTCACATGGACCTTCCCCTGGGCAGAGTTTGTGGAGGGTCCCAGGGATGGGAAGTGGGTCAGAGCTTCTTTCCCGGTCAAGCTGAAAGAAAGCAGAAGAAGCGGTGAGTTATGGAAGACGGAAGTCATGTAGGAGAAAAGAAAAGGAGAAAGAAAAGGAAGAAAGGGAAGGATAAGATTCAGGATGCTGCTGGTCAGGGTACTTTACCAGCTCAGAAGATTAATCAATACAGACTGATTAGATCTAGTATCCCATCTCCACCACACACCAAGGCAAAGTAGCAGACTAATGCTGTGGGGAGAAAGAAGAAACACATGCATGTTGTCACCAGCAACCTCGGCTGGGAAGTTTTCTTGACCTCATGAAGAGAACATGTTTACACCCCAGCAAGCACGACTTTTGCTGGAAAACATTTTCTTGCTGAAAAAACAAAGGAAATTTCAACTAAAAATGTATTGCCAAATACAACGTGTTTATATGTGATTCAGCTCAAAAATGTCACAAATTTTCGAGACAAATGGTGTCACTTTTCATGGCAAGATAATATTTGTCTTGCAAAATTTATCTCCCTTAATATCTTTAGGATGCTTGAAAATACACAGAAATTATTTTACATTGATGTAAGATTTGAGGGTTGCAAGCAAACTGGGAAGCGTCATGCATTTGCACAACACTGATCAGGAGTGCCACTCCTGATTACCAAACAGGAAAGAATCACAGAGTGCATCAACCCCTCTACCCCAAAAAACACCAAAACCGGATAGATAAATGGAAACCTCTTCAGCCTTTACATTTGGACACATCTCAGCCCCAACATTAACACCTGCAGACTGTGCCTCCCACTGCTCCAAACTCTGTTGGGTTTTTTTTGCAAGTCCACAGGTAGTTCAACACGGACAAGCAGATGGGCCAGTTGGTTCTTGTTCCTCTCCCTCCGTCAGGCAAACTGGGCTATGCTGCTCCACAAAGTGAGTGTGGGAGTCAGACAAGCAGAGCTGGATAGGGAGGGATGCAACCGGGAACAATCTCTGAAGCACATCTACAAAGACTGTCTGGCTGCTGGCACCCCCCACCAGCAGTGCAGGAACTCTCCATCATCTTCCCTGCACATTTCAGCACTTGAGCAAACCAAGCCAGATGGAGATGAACACCAGGTAGTAGGTTGGTACAAAGCCAAAGAAGCAATTCCCCACATTGGTGTAGGAAGTGAGACTCCATTTCTGTGCCATTATGGGGTTCCTTGTAAAAGTGTGGCTCTCCTCAGCTAAATTATCTGACCAGGTCTGACTGGACAAGTTTCCAGGTGTTTGTTTCCGCACAGCAAATGCCAGTCTGTGCTGGCAGAGAGAGAAGAGGAAAGTCTGTGCCAGTGAACATGACAGGAGGGTTGGAGGCAGGGGGGTTGGAACTAGATGATCTTTGAGGCCCCTTCCAACCCAAACTATTCTATGATTCTATGATTCTATGATTCTAAGATTCTATGACAAGTGTCCACTACCATACTCCACAAGTAAAGAATTTTAACCAATCAAGGTGACCAAGATGAGACTTACCTGGCTCCACAAAAGACAGACATTTCTAACACACAACTATTCAAGTAAGACCACACTCTTATAAGGGATAATCTTCATTATGGAGGATGCAAATCAAGCACTGCTGCTGTGATTTCAGTCCTCCACATACTTTATAGGCATCTGTTTCTGAGCTAGTTGCCCAAATCTCTCTGTAGTCCATCCAGTCTACCCAAGCATGGGAGTTACAGTACAATTCAGCTGACCTAACCCCACAGCACTTCTGTATTCATTCTCACAGTAGCCTACGACCTCCAGATGCACTCACACGTCTGTAATCAGGCACAAGTGCGATTAACTAACACATGGAAATCATCCAGAGACTTGCAAACTAACCAAGAACCAAGGAATTATTGTGAATCACACAGTAAGTATTAAACTTTAGAAACCAAGTGAGTGAGAACAATCTCGTAATCCCATTGTCACTGCTGAACTGGGGCACAGAAACACGAGATGTTCCAGTGAGAGCCAAGAGATAAACACGCAATGCTGGAAACAGAGACAGATATTTGGGGTCAGGTTCAGCCCAAGAAACTGGAATTAAAACAGCTTGATGACCTTCAGAGAGCAATTCAGACTGCACGGTTCAAAGCTTTATGTGGCACCAAGCACTACACGGAGAGGGCAGAAACAGCTGGTGCACAAGGGACATGGCAGTCCTGAGCTGGAGGAACTGTGGTGAGGAACACAAGATTGACCCAAGTGAGACCAGCACATGAAGAGCAAGCTTGACCACTTTGCCTGACTCACTGTGGTGCTTAAAAACCAATATACATGTTAATTGGAGTGCTATTTCCCTGGGTGCATGAGCACATGCTCTGCACAAGCTCTGAAGCTGATCAAGACATGCCAACTCCAGCATGGGCAGGGAGAGGCTCCGATGTCAACAAAACTCTGACTTCTTTAGGGATGTTCAGACCGTACCTAACTCGGTGGGACAACACTGGGTTTGGGAAGTGGTGTTGCTGTCACATCATTTGGGGAATACCAACACTCACCCAGCACATCAGAGACTTGGACCTGGCACTCACATCCCAGGAAAGTGCACTGATGTGAGATGTGGTTATTCTCCATTTGCCATGCAGTATCTCTGCTCCCATGCACCAAAGTTTCTCAAGTTCATGGCACGGAGGGAAGAAATTGGAAAAAGGGAACTGACACGGGAAAGAGGAGTTTAAGAGCCTCATACAACAACACTGAAATTACTCATTGCTTGAAAGCCACATATGCAATTTTACTAAACTCCTGTATATCAAGCTACTGATTGTCCACATACCAACACAACTACCACCCATGCCAATCATCCTAACTCCCAAAAATCCCTCTCAGAACAAAAAGAGCTCCCCTCCTTCCAGTCTCTGGTTTCATTTTAGTGTCCTTCATCCCTTGTCAGATATTTTTGAGACAGCATTAGTGGCTTCACTGACGATTTAGACTAGTCCTCGCCTTCCTACAAAAGATGTGATCAGCTCTCAGCCCTTCCTTTTCACAGGGGCTTCAGAAGCAGCAGGAGCTCTAGTGTAGAGGCTTGATGGCTCTGTTGCCAAAGGAGTCCAACAGTATGACCTCAGCTGGGAATAAAACAGAGAATTGCAAAGATAACTGCTCACTTTTTGTTCTTGTCATTATACACGTTCATCCCAAGGGGCTAAGATATTGGCCTAAAATCCATTAATCCCTTCTCATAGGGAAATATATAGTAGTCTAGTGGTAAACAGCAAAGGAAGAGCCATAGGATGAAAGCTAAAGTCAGAAATTCAGACCTTAAGCAGACAGAATTTTTAAGGCTATTGAGTTCCCCGGTTTGTCGGGGGCTTTGATGCATTTCCTCAAGTAGCAACTGTAAAGTCAAGACTCTGTGCTCTTCTGCAGCTCACTTGGTGTCCAAGTGTTCACATCAGAGTGCTGACTCAGGAAGGAAAACGTGGTGCAAAAGATATTGTTTAAAATGCGTGAGTGTACAAGAGAGAAAAGGTGGCAAACAGATCATCAAATTAATATAAGAGATGTGATGATCTCCACAGCACAGGAGAGAGCTGTACCAAGGAAGTTGTTAGGAACTATAAGGACAGAGTAGAACTAGTGGGCAAAGGTTAAATACGGAACAATGGAGAAGAGACAACACAGCTTCTGTAGAAAGTAGTCATGCCTCATAAAGCTACTTTGAAGGAGTCATTGAACAGAAAGACCAAGGATAAGCCAGATGCTACAGACTACTTGGACTTGTAAAGTTGACAGATTCCCAAAATAGCTTGTGCATGAAGACAAATAAATAGACTGGATATCTTCCACAATTTCCACTGGGAGAAAAAGGAACACTAGGAGAACACAGGGTTGTAAAATCATGACTGACCTGCAAGTGAGCAAAGAAAGATTATTCCTACCTCTAATACACAAGAACATGGGGGGAATTATATTAACTTATTAACTGGTAGCCTAAAAATAAATGAAATGGGGTACAGGGACTGTAGATAACTTGCAGCCCTTCTTAATGCAGGACATTATGGATGCTAAAGTATACTTGCATTCATACAAAACCACGGAAGAAAAATTCATAAGGGACCATTAAACCCAAAGATACTTTGTCACAGGAAATTCTTGAGGTGTGGACTGTTCCGAGAGAACATCTCTACCTGTTATCCTATTCCTTTTTATGCTTTTGCCTTCGTGCTCATTAGCACCCAGTGTTGAAACCAGGTTGTGAAGCTACATGAACCTTTGGTCTGGCCCAGGACCGCTGTTCTTACAATCTTTGACAGGGATTATCTCAAGGATGTCCTGTGACCCACCAGTGGCCAGTGAGATTTGGGAGAAGGTGGTATTGCCATTCTCCAGACTCTGAGGGATGTTGGATGTTAATATTTGTGGAAAACTCAAACAGGATGATAGGCACCATAAAAACAACCTTTGAAGAATTTTATTCCATTTTCAGAGCAATCTCAATAGTGCACAGCAAATACAGCCTGGGACCACACACAGAGCAAAGACACCAAGTCTAATTCATCTTTTACACTATGCAAAGCAAAAGCTTCATGGGAAAAACACTTTCTAAAATTGGATCCGGCAATACTTTAAATTCTGACAGAGGTAATACAGCATCCTACACAAATAGCTGGTTGCACAAGCAAACTTACTTAATCTTTTTATTACTATTATTTGTGAATGTCTAAAGGTGTAATGCACAAAGTAACTCAGTTTTCCTCTAGAAATGAAGGATGGAAATAACCAGATGAAAATAATGCACTGAGGAGTCAACAAAACGAGCAGTAAATTGGTTAATCTGAGACATGTGGCAAAAGTTACCTGGAATATACCTTTCTGTGAAATTTCCCTCACATGAACTATCACACCCATTACATGTGAATCAGCATGAAAAAATTACGCCACTGTGCTTGGAGGCTCCTACAGAGATCGGGATTCATTGTATAAGACTGGTGTACAGGCACAGCTCTCAAATCTCACGTAACTTTCAATTTAGATGTGTCGGCAGAGACATTAAAGGAGTTGCCCAAGGTCATGCAGTTGACCAGTGGCACAGCTGGGAGCAGAAACCATTCTCAGAATCTTAACAGACAGAGCAAAGATTATTCATATGAGTAGAGGCTTGCAGGCTTTGACTATAGTAACTATAACTGTGTTTTATTAGGGTAAAACTAACATTTGATCAGATCGAGATCACAGTACGGAAACATTCTTACAAGATTAAATATAAAATATGCAGATATTTGCAGTTAGGCAAAGTGCGCATCATTTTTAGATGATTTAGAGTTTATTATCTACAGATCATACAGCAAAAAAAGTAAACTCTTTGAATTAATGCACACCTGCTAGCAATCTGAAAGAACAATAAGTATCTCAAACTTTTATTTCTCTCTACTTTTCTGTCTAAGCACTTTGCTAAATTCATCTGTTTCCTTTAATCTCCTTCCAGCCACATTCCAGCTGCTTAAGAGACTTTTAATGAGAGCCTGTTCCTGTGCAATGCCCAATGTCCTCTGGATCTGAAAGGTCTTAAAAACCCCTAAAAATATGCCTTTTCTACCTCTCCCAAGTAAGGAGAAAAATCAAAGGGACCCACAACAGTGCTCCATATCTGATTTCACAGGCCTTTCATGTTCCACAGAAATATCTACACCCCACAGATAGCTGCAACAAGCATTCAGGAAAGGCTAAGAGAATATGGGACAATGACAGATCAAATCACGGCCACTACGGTGCACAACGGGTCCTCAGTTCTCCTCTCTCACTGGCAGCTCAGTGGAATGGAGTTTTACGCCATTCAGAAGCAACCCTATTTAATCCTCAATATTTTATCCCTGGATAAAAGGATGGCCAGCAGCGGTGTGGTACTGTCTTGACTGAACGGGATGCTCTCCCATGCTTTGTACCACCCATTGTCTGCAGAGAAAGTGGCAGAAATCCCCAAAGCAGCAGCTCAGGCTAAACTATTGATTTCAAAGGGGTTTTTTTACTTTTCTCCATCGGAATTGGTATTTCAGACCCTCAGGTAGGTGTTTTTATACCCATTATCCTCCGGGTTTTCTGTCAAGCTTTCTACTCCTCACAAGAAAAAAGAGCTTGAATTAAAACCTCAGGTGAGGTTTAAGGGAGGTTTTGAGTTGGAATCCTTGGAAATGGACTTTTCTGCTTGCTGCAAACTCTTTTAGGGAGCAGCAACAGATGATGTGTCCAGATACAGACTCAGTTTTTAAAAATAATTCTCGCCAGGGAACAGCATATAAAATCTTACATTGGAAGAGCTGTCCGTTTTGGGATGAGAGGTATTTGTGACCTGGTGTGAGGATTAAGCTGGGAATCACTGCAATTAGTGCCTAAGTTGATTTGGGTCACTCTAACTGCAGAGCGTTCTTCATCCTTATCTGCTCTGGGTCCCCACAGTCTGGACATACTTGGTTTAAATCCTTCCACCTCTCAACTCAATCATATGAAATATCTCCACACAGCTCTCAATTTCAGGGGCAGTGCACGCCCTGCTGCTGACCTGAGATCAGATTTTTATTCTAACTCTGGACTGGCCACATTCCCTGGAGCATTCCCTACCTGAAACACTCAACACTCAGTGGGAAGATTTTTTAGAAAATATGATCATCCTCAGATAGCAGCTAAGGAGAATCTGGGAGCTGAAGATAATCAAAGAGCATCCCTGAAAAGCCCTTACCTATTCAATGCACATCATCTCTGCTGTGGCAGTCACTACAGACTCCATCTCTTCAAGTCTCAGCTGAAAGTTGGCTTCCCTCTGCATTTCTGCTCTCTTTCTGGTAATACACTCTTTTTAAATATCCCAATATTCTGTGTGACTGACAATGCAAAAAAAAGATGCTGTAACAAACCCTCCTGATATACTGTACTTTGAGGAATGATTATGCAGCCTGTAAGTGATATGAGCATTTGATTTATCAGCTCAACAGGAAGAGAAACATCTTCAGCAATCTTTCCAGGAGCACTCAGAACTGGACAGCAGAGTCCCTATTTGTAGTAGATCTGGTCCACCTGATTCATCAAGGAAAGACTGCAATAACAAAGAGTTACCAAAGAAAACATAGGAATGTAGGTAACTGGGCTAACTGGATGAAAACCAAAGCTTAGCTGACATCTCTAGAAAGATACAGGTACTCATATTAAGATGTCATTTGACATGTTATGCCATTTTCAAAACTATGCAAGCCCAAACATCAATAGCCCTGCAAGTCACATGTTGGCTTTACTTTCTAAGGGCCAAAAGAAAAATTCTTCCATCATGGAATGAGCAACAGTTATTCCACTGACTTTGATGGGAACAGAACTAGCAGCAAATACAGAGGACACAGGTAGGCTGAATTAAGAGGAGCCGCGAATCAAGACAACACATCATGTGAAATTGCAGGAAGCCTGGCGCCTCTGTACCTACCACAGGTATTTCAGGATGAGTTATAAAGAAATGCTCCAGCAGATCCAGCTACCCACAGAGCACAGGCCAAACTGGCCCATGAGTGAGACGTGTTGCAGCCTGCTCCCCGGAGGTCTCCCCAGGAGAAGGCTTTAATCAAGTTTGTTGCTTCTGCCTACCCAACAACATCCTACTTGAAGTGGGTCTCTTCGGAATTCTACCCTCACCTAATTCTAGGAAGAGGGCAATTGCTGCCTTCTTGAGCTCTGTGAGGAGCTCTTTTCCCTCCAGCACATCCTAAACTACTCACTTTGTGAAACACAGCCCCTAAGAAGGCAGCTGGAAGCTTTTAGAAGGAGGCTGGGAGCTTTTAGTGAGGTCTAGAGAGACTCCCACCTACCCAAGGAGGTGTACATCCTGACAGAAAAACCATGGCTAAGATGAGGAGGGAATACTTTACAGGAGGCTGCAACGTGGGGGAAGATTGAAGCAAAGGTCAAAACAAAACAAGCACGAAGGAAATTAGGAGGAGTACCCTGTCTGTATACAAGGGAGACGGCCACTCCTGGATTCCTGCACCTAATGAGCCAGGCAAGCCCAACATAACCTGAACAACAGCCGGACCACATTTCATGCAGAGCTTATTTTCTCCCCCTCTTTTAACAGGGAGCTGTAGTTTACCCCTCTATGGACCCAGCACTGGCAGTTCAAGGTCTGTTCAAGCAAATCCGACGCACTGACACCAGATAGCCAAACGACCCCAGATACAGGAGATGTGGTCTTCTGAGATCCGTCCACAGCTGCCATTATTTCTCCTTTGTAAGGAGAAATAATGTGTTCACTCTGACAAAACTTTGTTTTGCGTATTTATAGGTGATCTTCACCTTTCCTGGGCCCTTGCACCATTTTTGCTGGAGTACCCTGTACACTTCTTGCCTTACCTTTGTCCTGATGGAATCAAACTTGACATTTTCTTCACTGCTGTCAACCACCAAGACTTCACCTTTGCCAAACCCACTGTACACAACAGAAAGGGCTCAGGTCCTCTCTCTGCAGATAGCCACCAAAAAGCCTCCTTCACTTTTTATTACATCTTTGCAAGGTTTGCTCAGTTAAGTGCAAAGAAAGGAAAGATCTAGCTCATGTGCCTAAGTCTCTCCTATTTGGCAAAACTGAGAGGCAGAACACTGAATAAGGGTCTAAGGGCTCCTCCAATTCAGTAGTAGTTTGGATGTGAGATTATTTTTCTTCCAAACTGAGCCATATCAGGCATTCACATCAGGACTTCTAAAATATTCAAGTTCCCCTCTAGTCTATTGACTCCAAGTTGTATTTGAAAGCACCCATGTATCACATTATTCATCGCCACCAAACACTCACTGAGTTCTTAGACTTTAGTTTCCTTCTTGTATTCCTGATTGTGACTTTTAAATGAAAAGGTGAGAATAGGCAGAACATGCCTGTGTCAAACCCCTCAAGGAAAAAAAATGTTGAAAAGTGAAAGTACAGCCTCAGATCCTAACCTATGCAGCATCTGTATGCCCAGAAAGCAGCATATACCAAATAGATCATTGTCACAAAATGAAGAATCATTCAGGTTGCTTTAACAACCAACTCCCGCTTGAGCTCTACTCAGCAACTGCTCTGTGTTAGTTATCTGAAGGGGGAGCACAAACACATTCACTTCCACCCAGTACAATTATGTCCACGTGCCCCTGTAACTGGAAAGCCAAACACTCAGTGGAACCCAGCTCCTTTACAGAGTACGTGTATGTACATGCTATGGATGACCAAGAAAGGTAGAGTGCTCCCCCATCAGCAGGTAAGAGTTAGGCTAAATGGCGCAATTAATAAATGTAAAATCCAGGAAGCTTTCCAGCAGAAATTAAGTACCAATCATTGTCCTAGGTAAGTGGTGCCAAACCAGCAGACACAAGCAAATGTGGGAAGAAGTGTCTGGCACATGATGGGGGAATCGGTAGAGAGGGATCAAGACCCTCCACCAGTGTAAGCCAGCACAGATCTATCCTGAGTGTTACAATCATCCTGTGAGTGTCTGAATGTGTTAATGTTTATGTCGCTCCTTTACTCACTGTGATATATGCACTAACAGCTCCAGTTACCTTAAGAGAGTCTGAGAACTTGTCTGAGAAGCAGCTTACTCAAAAAACGAAACAAAACATTTCTTCACAGGAAATTCTGCATTTACACAACCTGTTAAAACCCATGTTTGCCTTTAACCCAAGAAAACTAACATGTGAGGGGAGGACACGCACCCAGGCACAATCGCACCCAAGCGATCCTGCACAGTATCCCAAGCTGAAGCATCAGCTCTATCTCTCTGTGCCCAAGCACACCCTCCGTTCCTCAGTTTTAAGCCCCTGCCGCCCCGTGGAGCCCCGCAGCACCCACATGTCACCCACAACTCTGCCAGCCCCCTCCTCCCTTCTTCCCTCCAGGGAAGCAGCTTGGAGAGATGTACCAAACCCAGCAACTATCCGGGGCTAATTCACACCCTGACAGAAACGGAGCATAGTTCAAGAAGTACAAGAAAGCCAGTTTTTCTCCCTGCTGCTCCACTCCGCTTCTCCGTCCCACCCTCGCACACGTTGATCCCCCCAGTCCCCTTTTCTCCGGGGTGTCCGGGAGCATGGCGGGGATTCCTGCCGACACCCAGCACCCTCGCCCCTTTCTCCCAACCCCTCTCGCCCACAACGCCCCACCAGCCGCAGCGCACCGGGCCGTCTCCGGGGGATGCTCCGGGCGCTGCAGGTGCGCGGCCCGGCCGGGACCCCCCTCCCGCACAGCCCCGGGCTCCGAGCGGCACCGGACCGCTGCGCTCCGGCCAGCACCTCCCCAAGGGCCGAGCCACCCCGCTGAGCCTCCGCGCCTCCTCTCAGCAAAGCCATCGCGGAGACTCCGCGCTCCCTCCCGGGGTCCCCCGGGCGCTGCCCCGCGGACCCTGCGCGCTCCCTCCCGGGGTCCCCGGGCGCGGAGGCGGTGCCGGGGGCCGAACCCCGCGGGCGGCGCTGACCCGAAGTAGGCGGCGGCGGGCGGCGGCGGCGGCAGGAGGAGGAGGAGGAGGATGAGGAGGAGGATGCGGCTGAGGGCGGCGGCGGAGCGCATGGTGCCGGGCGGTGCCGCTCCGCAGCTCGCTGCGCGGCCGTCCGGCGCCGCGGCTCTTTAAGTGGGAGGCGGGGCGGCCCCCTCCTCCCGTCCCGTCCCGTCCCGTCCCGTCCCGTCCCACAGCCGCCGGCGATGCCGTGGCGGACGGCGCCGGGCACCCCCGTGGCTCCGTGGGGACCCGCTGGCCCCTCGAGCCCTTTGGCGTGCCGTGCCGGGTCGCGTCCCACCAAGTCCCTCCATCCCTGCGGGCTCCGAGAGCAGCCCTTGGGGCTCGGTGGGCCCGCAGGGCAGGGCAGGGGGTTGGCAGTCTCCATGCCAGGCTCCGGGATGCTCGACGGTGCCATATAGAATAATAACGGTTGCAGCAGGGGAACATCCCGCTTCCAAGCCTTACTGCTGCCTTTGGCGGTGCAGCACGGCTGCGGGCAACTGTGTGTGCAGGAAAGTGAACTGATGCATCAAGGAAAAGATGAAGAACCTGCTGTGCCTAGGCACCCAGCGTTCACCCAGCACATCCCTTCTTCTGCTTGAGCTCACTGCCAATGGCTCTAATGCTCGTGGGCATAGCTGGTAGATCCCAACACATGCTCCCACAGACACGGGTAACCAAACATGCCTTGCACAGACGGACATCTCGTAGAAATGTTGGTAGGAAGGACCCTTCAGAGGTCTCTAGACCAACTTCCTGTCCTGGCACAAGTTGTTGTCAAATCTAGATAAGGATGGCTGTGACTTTGTTCAGCTAAGTCCTGCAGACCTCCAAGGATGCAGATCCCCACACCTCTCTGGGCACTTCTCTGGATGCACAACCCTTCAGGGCAGGATTGTTTAATGCCCAGCTTGATCCTCCCAAGTGCAATTACACAAACTTTCATAGAGGAATTCAGCAACGAATTTCTAGAACCCAACAGTCACCACTGGGACAGATGTTAGCAAGGTGCAACCCCCATGCTCTGGAAATGCTCCCATAGCATCACAGGACTATGGAGATGCTTATGTGGCAGGGCTCTAGACAGGCACGTAGCCAGATACAGAGGTCTGAAACCAATCTACCCAGCCAACAGCAACATTGCCGAGCTGGGGGTGCACTGCTGCATTTCACACCCTTCTCCATCAGGCTGTGTATCTCGGCAGTTTGCTTTGCAGACAGTGTAAAGGCGTGTGCAAGGTTGTGAACTGTAGCACGTCCTAGTGACACTTAGAATCATAGAATCATAGAAGATCTCAAGTTGGAAGGGACCCATAAAGATCACCGAGTCCAACTCTCTGCTCCTCCCAGGACTACCTAACACTAAACCATATGACTATGAGCATTGTCCAGATGCTCCTTGAACTCTGACAGGCTTGGTGCCACGACAACTTCCCTGGGGAGCCTGTTCCAGTGACCCATTACCTTCTCAGGTATCTACTTTTTCTTACTGTCCAAAACTTAAAGAACTCCAGATAAATCTGTAATTACTCCCATCTCTGCAGCAGTATCCTCAAACATCTCATGATGGGGAGAATACTACTGAGATCTGTTCTCTACGACTGAGACCAATGTTGTTCTCCGGTATCTGCTTGGGCTTCTTCTTTTTGTTTTCCTACAAAGGGTCCCATGGCACCTTCCCAGGGCACAGCATCTCTGTAAGCATGCCTCTGCCTGGATGACAGGGATGGGCTGTCCCACCTCCTGCCGGCACAACCCTGCTGCAAGAACTGGTAATTTTAGGAGGATTAAGGTGACTAGGGACAACATTGTCACCATCTCACACTAGTCCAACTACAGTAAGAAGAGAAAGCCCTGATCTCCTCTCATGCTCTGTCTTGAACTGTGGAGGCACAGGAGGTTGAACAGGGTTGTTGTTTGGGAAGGGAAGCAGAGGAAGGTATGTGGCTATATGTCAGAAAAGTCTGTGGCTTCATGAAGGGCATAAGATGGGAGTCTCAGACACCATGAAAAATGGAGTGAAGAAGGGCAACCCAACTGTCTTTACCTGTTACAGAAGTCCCCAAAACCTAGTACTCCTTGCTGTCCTAGGACACTACTGACTCCCCATGGCCTTTCCCTTTGAACCTGCTCTGCTGCAGCTTCATATCTTAACCTTGTTGCCTAAATATTCAAGGAGGAGCAAAGTTCAATTTTGCCTACCCCTCTGAGAAGTTTTTCTCCTTTTCTGCTCTTGTTTAGGGGTGTTTGCATAAGAATGTCCTCTGGTTATATTTTTCACCAAATTGTACAGGAATGACTGGGAGTGGGGCCTTGATTTTGATAACCTGCTCATTTCTTGACTCACTTCTTGCTACCATGAGAGCATTCAGAGGACACAAGCCTGGGCATCAAGGAAGCATCAATATTAGTATTTGCTGGGAGCACATCAGAGAATGTAATTCTGCATCTAAGAATATTCTTCGGATGCAGTCTTCAGCCACAATGCCAAGATGTCCCCAGCCAGACACTGCCAGACCATAGGAGCAGTTCCCTAGGAAGAAGGCAGCCACTTGCCTCCAAATCTGAGAGTGGAAACACATGGAGAACACCATGACATGCTCACTGGTGTCACAATCAAGTCTTGATGTCTTTGGCAAAGAAGGCTACAGTGCAGCCTCTGCAGTCCTCCTGCTGCAACCTGCTCTCCAAATTCAGGTGCTCTGGTGCACCAGAGTCCCAAACTTTTGAGTATTAAAGCAGCCAAGGTCCCTTCTCCCAGACTCTTGGAGAAGTTGTGACACCACTAAGCCACACCTATGTCCTCAGCACTGCCAGTAGCCCTCCGTGTATCAGAGGAGCTGCCTGGATGTTAGTTACCTGTCCTGCTTCAGTATGAGTGAACTGGCTTCAGGAAGTCCACTTCATGAACACTGGTGGGCAGTGCAGAGTTCACACATCACCTCTGCCAACAGATCAGAGGGGACAGGAGGGGTGGTGGCTCCTGGACAAAGATGTGGCAGATGAGATGCTTCTAGTAGTTCTCATAGTTCTTGGAAGTCCAATACTGCTCTGCCCAACACACATGGACAGCTTCCCAGGCATGTCATGAAGCTAGTAGAGGAAGGAAAGAGACCCCATGGGAATATGCAACCCCACAGGGACCTGCTGAGGGAGGACGAAGAGGACTGGTCAGGGTCCAGGTGATGAAGTGCCAGCAGAAGACTGTTATGTGCTGATGTGCATCTTTCAATCCTAGACAGAGAATACATAATGGAAGACTAACTCCCTGAGGGCTGCCAAGGGAGGTAGGCAAGCAGTGGTGGGGAAGAGGACACAAACACCTCTTTTCTGCCTCCTGGAGAGTGCCTCAGATGTGAGGAAAGCATCTTCCCATACAGTTTGGAGGTCACAGCTACACTCAGATTTTCACATCTTTGACAGTATCTATTTATATTGGGAGAGTTGCGGCTGGCAAAAGATGTTTTGCTGGTGTGAAGGAGGGAATTTGAAATGGTATGAAAGGATCTG
This sequence comes from Aramus guarauna, assembly GCA_013400195.1. Taxonomy (NCBI): domain Eukaryota; kingdom Metazoa; phylum Chordata; class Aves; order Gruiformes; family Aramidae; genus Aramus; species Aramus guarauna. Next base: position 106,676 of record VXBL01002622.1, read on the forward strand.
GGGAGGAGGTGGGAACTATAGGGCATATGGAGGGAGCAGCCATGCATCATGGTGCTAGAGTTGTTGCTATAAAGTCACAGCTGACTCTGCACATTATGGTCCTGCTGAGGCAATGTCCACAGTGAAGAGCTGTCAGGAGGAAAGGTCAAAGTTCTGGGCAAGCTGACTATGCTCTGATGGCCTGAAGGGTGTCTGTCATGTAGGCACCCTGTCCTTCTTGGTTCTTCTCCCTTCTGCCAAGGACAGGCAGGTGGTGGGCTAAGGAAGGGCAACCCGAGCTGTACCTATTGCTTTTCTCATCCCAACCCACAGGACAACTGGAGATTAAGTCTTCAGCAGGAGGTGTCAAAGGGACAGCAAGGTGGACAACACAAGAGGTCATCATGTCTCCAGATTTCTCTTCTTTTTTGGCTTATTGGGGAGCCACTGTAGCAGGGCTAATAATTTCTGTCTAGGGAACAAGGTGTGAGAGAGCCAAGCATGGAGAGGGAAGGTGCCTCATTCAAGAAGTGAGGAGTATATTTGTAGAGATGCTTTGGGGGGAAAATACAATGAACCTACAGGATTTTGGCTGATCAGTGAAGAGCTGGGTCAGAGGGAGGATAAAGTGAAGAAAGAGTAAGTTGGCATCTCAAGCACAGAAGAAGGTGTCAGGAGAAACACTGGGCAGACCTGGAGGAGGACAAGATGGTGGTGGAGATGGTCATGAAGGAAGCCCAAGAGCAGGGATATGGGTGGCTTAGCACCCCCAAGTAATGCTTTGTGCTGACAGCAGGAATGGAAAGGCTTTGTCAGAGGCAGCGCTGAGGCTCAGATGTGCTGAGGACTTGGGAGGAGAAAGGCACAAGACATCAGGGAAAGGAAAATTTGGGGAAATAGGAGGGCAGCAAGGTACCCAAGAGGGTCTGTTTGTATGGGTGAGAAGACTGTTCTAACTGCTCCACTCGTCCTGCTGCACAGTGCGAGGCTAAGGCTCGGTTTTTGTCATGGAGTTCATAAGCCAGTAAAACTTCTAAAAGACCAAAGAAGAACAGTTGTTTTCTGCCCTGGCATGTTTCTTTATCCCAATTCCTGGTAGGGATGCTTCAGGACTTGTCACTGTAGATCCTTCTACAGTTAAATTACTTTATTTCAGAGCTGATTTGATCTGTGCTGTTTTGAAAGCAGTTTTAGGGACATTTGTCAAGGCACAATGGCCAACTTTCTTCTAAACCAGATAGTTCTCTGAGTCAACTGCTTGTTGCTCTATTCACTCTCCTATAGCCATTTGAGCAAGTGTCTATATTAGTGCTTATTTCATACCTACAGTTTACATCACTTTCTATCTATGGCACTTCAGGGAGCTTTTAATTGAGTTTCAGTTGCCACTTGGAGTCACAAGAAAGAGGTATATATTGTAAGATTTTGGAGAGAAGATATTTTGAGGGATTCATGAGAACCAAAGCAAAATTCTCACTCAGAGTTTCTATGTGCTGGAGTTTGGCTTCCTAGGGATTTCTGATACTCAGATATTGGTCATATGTATTGGCAAAAACAATACACATTCCCACCCAGGGGCTTTGCAAAACCCACCCCACTCTTCATCTACGTTGTAAGTTAGTCCATCCAACACTACCCTGATCAGAGATTCTGGCAGCAGGTTCCATCCTTTGGAGAGGGTGTCCAGGACTCCGTGAAATGATCATGGCTTGTGCATGTGTCTTAGCCCACAAAACAAAAGCTCCTTCTTTTCTCAGCAGAAGAAAGTTTTGAGATGGGCCAGTACAAATGCTTTCAAGCATCTTGCTCAGGGACTGCATAATGAGACACCAAAGAAGGAGGTGGATGGGGAAATGGAACCACCATCATGCCACCTCCTCTAATTCAGATGCAATGTTTTCTTGGCCTCTGTGGAGCACAGAGTTAATATGTCTCATCCTTAAGACTGAAGTCATGTTTCACATTTCTGTCATGCTCATAGGAAGTTCATTCATCCCAAAAGACAGGTCACAACTGCAATACTCCATAATCTTCTTCTTAACAGTACAGTTAATGCTAATAACACTAGCTGGCATTTCACAGCTACAAGGCAGGATGTTTATTGTAACAAAAAATAAAAAATAGGAATAAGGCATGTCAGCTGAGTGATTCCCTTACATTCTGACATCCTCAGAGTTTGGGGTGTCATATGGTGTCCCTGCCCTCAAAAGACTTCTCCTGATGTCCCTTTGGCCCAGCATGTCAAATGATCCTCTTGCTTCTGCTGAACTCCTCCTCTCTCACAGCAATGTGAGTAGACATACTTGGACTGTGCCAAACATACTAACTCCAGGCCATGGCATGTACTGAGTGCATGTGGACTGCCCAAGTTGTGAGTCATCCTCTCCGTGGTTGTTAGGAATTACAACCATGGGCAGCAGATTGGCAACTGCCCAAATAAGAATTCCATTCATCCTTTTGATAGACTCCAGGTCTTCCAGCTGAAGAGTCTGAGCCCTCCTTTAGTAACACCATCATTCAGTACCTTTGATTATCTTCATCACAATTCCCAGTACCTGCTCTGATTCTCCTGGATCTTTGTTGTCAATGAGGAGAGCAGAATAGCATTTATTCCAGATATGTTTCCTGCCTTGATCTCTAGCAGTAATTCCTGACGTTAGGTTCTCTATGATGACCATCCAGGAGATCTGAGATTATATTTTTATAGAAGGATGCACTTATTTAGGTATCTGTTGTATATTGGAAACTCATTGTCCATAAAGAGAAACTAGTAAATTAGCTCAGATGTAGACATTTACATTCTAGACGTCCTCCGATCATGAGATCATAGATCTCTCCTTTCCTGTTCCATTGCATTGCATTATCCTGTGAAGATGGTGCTTTTCCCACTAACTGTAAGCTAAGGAGTAAATAAATCTTCAGACCATAACAGGTAACACTCTGGAGCACTGACTTCTGTACTTCTTGACCTAAGCATTGTTCTACAGCTTTACTAACACTTAACTGATGACTTACGTTCTTCCTTAGCTCATGCAAACAGTAACTGTTGTCTATGAGCAGTCTGATTCCATGGCACCTTAAATTGAGATCCAGGCACAGGTCAGCCCCCCTCCCATCTCAAACAGGGGTGCAGTAGAACTGGGAAGGATTTGGAGAGTTACAGCAATGCTGATCAGAAGGGCATCAGTAGAAGGAGTTACTGAGTAGGCTGGGATTTTTCAGTTTGGAAACAAGATGACTGATGGGGATATGGTGGGGGTCTTCAAGACCAAGTGGCTGATAGAGAGCGGACAAGAACTTACAGTTATTGGGGCTTCAAATTAAGCCAGCTGGGGACATTTAAAAAAACAAACAAACAAAAAACCCAAAAAAAACCCAAACAAGCCCAAAACCAACCAACACTGGATGCGATTCTTCACACAACCAAGATATTGTCACCAGGGGTTGTGGGACTGCAGGCTACACCATGTCACAGAAGCCAAATGTTTGCATGCTGTTTAAGGAGAAACCATGTAGATTTATGTAAGAGAAAAAACCCACTGATACTAAAACCAGTAACACTACCTTGGGCTGGGGAAGTCCCTGAGCTGCAAATTCTTGGCATCTGGCAAATTTTTCAGGGGAAGAGTCTCTACGTGCACATTCTGTTCTTGTACTTTTCCCAAGGAATCTGCTTTTGCACAGTGTCACTGCTGGGCATGAGCCAAATTTGAAAATCTAAACAGAAAATTGGGGAAATTGGGAAACAGATCAAAAGTAAAATCAAATTACAAAGGTGGTAAAAATGAAAGCAAGGGACAGGTCAAAGGATCAGAAATATGCAAAACTTGAAAAGAAGAAAGGCAGAAGGGAAACTGATGAAACTCCTGTGGAAATGCCCACTGCTCCCTGAGGGCACCCAAGTAGCTGGTGGAGGCTTCCTAGTGTAGTCTTGTCTGGAGACACAACCGGGCCAGGGACAAGTAGTTGGATCCACAGCCACCTATGGTGGTGGGTAGCCACATGCACCTGACCATCCCATGGGAAGAAGCTTAACCAGAGCAGAGGGACACTGATGAGGAATCCAATGGCCCTGTGGACCCTCAGGTGAGATGGATACAGATAAAAAGAAGCATGAGCAGGAGTCTCTAGAGGACTTTAAGGATGGCTTGCAGCCTTGAAGTACATGTTCACCAGGTCTGCCTCTCTCCACATAAAGAAACTTTGTGAGGGGTGCTGTGAACTGCACTGTGAGCACACACAACTTCACCACACAATGATAGATTTTCCAACCTAAATCCCAGTCTGGACCTGATATAAACTGAATCTTGGATTTCCACCTTTGCTAGCGAAAGGTCCTGCCACTCTATGTCTGTGCAGCAATCCAGGACAAGGAAATGGAGTGATCAGATGTTCTTCAGACCCAGTTTGAAGTGAGCCATCTTGGTATTAGTTGTCCAGATGAAGTGGTGCAATGAGCCATCCAGGAAGGTTGGTGAGACTGATGTCTAACAATGAAGCATGAAAGTCAAAACGAAGGGCCAGCAGAGACTCCACAGCTTTTTTTAGTAGGGCATGTTATGATAGGACAAGGGGTAATGGTTTTAAACTAAAGGAAGGTAGATTCAGACTAGATATAAGGAAGAAATTTTTTAATTATGGGGGTGGTGAAACACTGCAACAGGTTGCCCAGAGTGCCAGAGAGGTGGTAGATGCCCCATCCCTGGAAACATTCAAATTCAGGTTAGATAGGGTTCTGAGAAACCTGATCTAGTTGAAGATATCCCTGCTTATTGCAGGGGTGGTTCAACTAGATGACCTTTAAAGGTCCCTTCCAACCTAAATGATTCTATGATTGCTCAAGGTAGGAGAGAAGAGCAGGGTCAAGGTAGTCCTTGCACCCTGGAGGAAATAGGAATGTAGAGAGGAGGTCACCCATCCCTAGTCATGCCAAAACACTGTCAGTATTGCTGAGGTACTAGGAAAGGACCAACAGCTCAGAGAGGCCTCCAAGGAGGTATATTGGATGGAAAAGAGTTGTTGATCATAATTAATATTCAAGCAGTCTATGTAGAGTTGCTAGGCTCCAACAGGGGAATCTAAGGAAGCCAATACATGGCAAACTGAGCCAGTCTAACAGCTTGCTTCTGCTTGAAGAGGAATCATTTTGCCCCTCCTTCCTCCATCCACCTTCTGCTCCCAGCAGCAGTCCTGACCACTATTTTGCACAGGCTCTTTTTTGCCATATTCTGCATAATCAGTGAACTGAACTGGTCCATGGAGAGCTCTGTGGATACCAAGCTGGTTCCAGGTGGGAACCTTATTCCACCACAGCCCTTGGTGGAGAGGCAAAAAAGATGTGGAGAGCAGACCCACCCCTTTTGTCAGTAGTTAGCTGCTAGCTGAGGATACAGGATCTCATGGAGCTTCCCCTGAGAACATCCAGTCCCAGACCGATGCATGGCCTGGTAGCCAAACCCTTCAGCCACAGCATGGACTAGGCGTTAGACCCCCCTGCTCAGACTAAGCCCTGCACTGCCAGCATCTGAGCTGAACCTTACCCAAAGTGTCTTGAATTCAACTCCATCATCTTAAATTTGGTCCTTTTTCCAGTTAACCCAGGTGTGTCTGCAACTCCCAGGTGCATTGCATCAGTACAAGCTGATAATTTTGTAGGTATGAACAAATTGTTACTCCCAAAGCACTTAACAGACATCTCATCAGTCAGGTGCCTTTTGATAAATGAGGCAAGTTTAGGAAAACAAAATCCAGGGAGTGCAGCCAAGCAGGGACTGTTCTGCCCCTTCCCCATCCTCAGCCAGTGGCACTACGTTCCAAGCATGGGATCAAGTCCTAGATCATGTTTGAACCCAAGTAGCTTAACAAATACTTTCACGAGTTGTGTTTTGAATCCTCTTGGTTTGCTTTAAACCACAGTTTCCTGGCCACATTGTGTGGGCTAGTAGCTAAGTGCTCAGAGCTTCCTTTTGCAGTCAGCTGTACACTCCAGAAACTGGTCTGTGAAATAACCAAGGAGAAGACAAACAGCAATGCACAGGAGCAAGAAAAAGATTAAGAGGAAATAGTGAACGTGGCTGCTAGACTTGAGGGTTCTGAGGACAGGAACAAACTACTGACAGCCTCAAATCAATCATCTGCTATTTCTTAGGCAAATAAATTTAAGTGGGGTAGAGCCTGGGAGACTTAGAGGCTGAACACTGTGCTGAGATGAATAGAAAAGAACGGAACAGAAATAAATTTGGGCTAAGAGGGAAGGTAGGAAGTGTTGATGTAATGTACACCCCAGAGAAGAAGAGGGGAGGGGTTGAAAACATTACTATTCAAGCTACAGCTTAATAAGAAACCAAAGAAAAAGCTATAAAATCTACCCATAAAAACCCTTCACACAGATTTGGTAAACTTGGCTCTGTTTTGGAATTTGCATTTGCAGATGGAAAAACATTGCAGCCTGATCATTAGTGATTCTGACTGTCTGAGAGGGAAATCTCTCCCTCGCAAGGATGGCTCGACTTTGAGGTCTACATTTGCAACCTAAATATTTGAAACTGGACTGAATGAATAGCAAACGTGAGTCCTGCTCTGGTTCTGGAAAAGAGCAGGCAGCCAGGGCTGGTTTTTCTCCCCGTGTCCCATCCCTCGCTATGCTACCGTCTCGTTGCCAGCAGGTGGTACTGTGCCCCCAAGGATCACGCAAGGAGCAAGGCCTCCTTTGGAGGGGCTTTTCCAGGAGAAATCTTTCCAAACAATTGGGAAAGGTACTCGCTATTTGTCTGTGCCCGATCTACTCATCCTACCACTCTTGGAGCCCTTTTCTCCTCGAACAGCTCTTGCCCTGTGCTACCGAGACAAGGCACGTAGAATGCAAGGGTGTCTGCTTGTACAGGGAGAGCCCATCACTCCTCAGTGACACTAACCACACGAGTGAGTGTTAACTTGGGTTTTGCTTCCCCTCCATCACCTGGAGCAGCTCCATCCCAGAGAACTGGGGGAGATGGGGTGCAATGGGCCAGTCCTCCATGTATATTGGAGAACAGTTGTCCTCCTGCATCCTCACTCCTGGGAGACCCGAGTGATGGGCACTGCCAGGTACCCAAGGCCTTGGGGAAGGTGTTTTCAGGGATATAATCTGGTACCTGCGCTTCACTGAACAGCCCAGGTTTGTCTGTAGTGGGACCAGGGAAGCATCCTATACAACCCAGCGCCTCAACCCACATCTCGGATGGACATGCTACCTTTTAAAGCTGCATGGTCAGCTGTGGCAGGTCCACTGGATGGCACTGTGTCCCACACTCCCAACCTCTCCTGGAAGGTCACCCCCATCCTTTCATGCTTATTCCCCAGATCACAGACCGCAGAGAGCATAGGTCAGGTGCAGCCGGTCTGCAGGTCAGCAGTACTTACTGCACCGCCTGCATTGCATTTTAGGATAGTCTTTAAAATAAAAATGGTCTTTGAGAAACACTAGTAATTGAGACTCAGCCACTGGTTGCAAAAGTATGAGCAGGACACAACATGCTGCATATCTGAGTTCTGATACACAAACATACACTCATGATCACAGAGACAGTGGTTCTGCTCCAATACACAGAAAACCTACTCCTTCCTCTATGCATTTTTCCATCAAAAATGTGGTAACAAAACAAAAGGAGAAACATATGAAGGTGGCACTGAAGTAAATAGGGATCAGCCCCCAAAAAAGGGTTATTTTTACAGCAGCTCAGTCCCCAGTCAGCTGTGATTGACCACTTAGCCCCACAAACAGGATACCAGGAGAGCTGAGGAGGTAATCCCAGGAGGGGAACATGTGGCTGTGATGACACTGCGACAGAGAAATTTAAGTGAGAGCAGTCACCAAGGAGGGCCTGAGGAGCCCTCACCAATCTGGACTAGGAACACTTTGAGGTGGGTACAAAGAGGACCGCACCATCTGGGGGATGCTCCAGTTGGCTTTTTTTGCCTTGTTATGGAACAGAAGTGGATTTACAGGGATCAAAAGTGAGGCACCAGTAGGTTTTTGCTCCAGGAAGCTTCAGCTGCCCCTGGCAGTAAGACCTCCAAGGGTGGCATGCTTGCCAAGCTACATAACAGGAAAGATGATCACGCACTCTGAGGGGTGCAAGTTCCTTTTATTTTTGTCTGAAGACAGCAGGCAGGAATGTCCTCAGACACTGCGAAAGCACTGAGCGCAGAGCCTGGAAATTACCAGCTGCTCTGCAAAGCAGAATCATGGTAGGAACTGAGAAATAAAGTCCTGTTTGGGTGTTAGGAGGATGGGATGAGTGATTTTGTGTCTAAGGAGCAGCAGTGGGAATGGGAGAAATAGCTATCCAGAATACTAAAATATGGCAAAGGCAGGCAAAAAACCACAAACACTTGTCCAAATAATTCTCAGTTGTTCCATCTGCCCTTCATTTAATGATATTAGCTTCCCTTCATTAAGACCAGGTTCGTCCTGAGCAGAGAGGTTCACTACTGGGAATGGGGGGGGTGACCAGACATCATCCAGCTTCTGGTGAGCAGACAGGGTTCACATCTGGATTTCTGCTGTGATCCCAGGACTGTGCCTACTTTCAGGCCAGCTTCCAGGGAACATACTTCTGCTTGCACCATGCACAGTGTTATCTGGCCAGTCACACACCTTACCTGGTGCAGGGAGCCTGGGAGAACAAGCAAGCAGGATCTTGGCTTTGTAACCCATCAGTCAGATGACTCCTGTGAAGGTGTTCTGGACTATTTAAGTGTTTTGTGTTATTATCACCCACAAAAATTAGACTAAATAGTTAAATAACTTGTGAAGCAATAAAGCATCATCATCAACTCATAGAAGTGATGGTGGAAAGGAACTTCTGGATGTCTCCAATCCAACCTCCTGCTGAAAGCAAGACTAATGCCAGAAGGTTTCCCATGGTTTTGTCTGCCTGAGTTTCCAAAACATCCAAGGATGAAGATGCCACAACCTCTCCAGGTAATAACATCCCTTCAAACAGAGACAGAGTTCTGGGTTTAAAAAAAACAAACAAACAAACAAAAAAAACCCTCAGGTCTGCACAATAAATTCCATCAGCCCAGCCCCCCGTGTTGGCACTTTGACAGGGAGAGCCCGTTCAGTGTTTGGCTCCAGGAGTAACTCTGCTGCCGGCAGCAGAAGGCTACTGTAGGGTGAGAGCCAGAAGCAGGTTACCCATCCTGGCTCGTCCCGGCCCCTCTGTCCCTCTGCCTCACTCCTGTCACAGCATCCAACACCACAGCCCAGCACTTGAGGGGGACATGGGCTCTGGAGAGGGAGAGCAGAGCCCAGCCTCCGTCACCACCCCATACCTGCTCTTTCATAGCTCACCATGACACTCTCAGCATCAAAGGTCCGAGAAGACCTGAACACCCCTGACAACACATGGAAAAGGAGAACTGGGCTCTGTGAACCCAGCTGAGTCCAGCTGGCCAGGCAGCGAGAGCTGCGGGCTGCGATATGCTTCACTCCCAGAGCTGTGCTACGCCTGCAGGAGACATTTCTCTCGCTGGCACCTCTGCCTTCCCTTTACCTTTTTGTTCCTTTTGTATAACATCAAATGGGCCCGAGCAGGATTTTTTGCAGCATACTACACCATGGACTGGAAGTGCAAGTATCCAGCTCTAACTCCAGAATGAGGAAGACCCAAGAACATAACCTGAGCACCACAACACAACTTCAGGGTTTGCATTATGCAACTATTCACTGAAGAAATCAGAGGAGGCAGCACAGAGCTGAATTTATCCCTTTCAATTTAATTTCTGGCATTTGGTCAGCTAGATCCCTCCCAAAAACCCAAGAGCTGTAGCAAGCACGAACACTGTCTCCAGCTCCCCTGGAAAAGGTCTTGAGCTCCTCTTCCTCGTGGAGGCTGTATCATTGCAGGGGTTGGTGTGATGACAGACGGCGTGAGCTGTTTATCAGCTCTGAACACGTAAAAATTTCATAACTGTGTAGGAAACGTGGGCGGCACATTGCAGAGGGAAGAATAATGGGCTGAAAGAGGTAGCAGTCTGCCCTTCAGGGATGAGTCCCCAGGGCAAAGGGTGCACAACTTGTCCTAGATTTATTTTTTTTTTCTCTTTTTTTTTCCTGAGATCCGAATGTATAATGGCAGGAGGGGACAAGGGGGAAAATGAGCCGAAGACTCGTAACTGCAGAGGCCGGTCCCTGTGAGCAAAGGGCCACATGTCTCCTTTTATCGCCAGCCATAATTCCCTCCTTGGCTCAAAGGCGGCTGTGAAAAGAGCAGGACTGGTTCAAACTTCCTTGGGGTCTCCGTGGCAACCAGCCCTGCAGGAGCCTTTTCTTCCTTTCCCCCCTTTCCTCTTTTGTTGTTGTTGTTGTTGTGTCATTAAAACTTCCCGGATTGAATCCCCACCAGGCTGCTCTGCAGGCACTGCTCCAGACCTCCTGCCTGCCTCCAGCCAGCTGCCCTCGCCTTTTCTCATCCCCTGGACCAGCAAAGCTCAGACCCAGCCCAGCAAACCCCAGTCCAAACTTGGCCCCAGCCCAGCCATTGCTCAACAAAGCTCAGTCCCAGTCCCAACTCAGGAAAACCCAGCCCAGCTTCCCATCTGGATATTTGTCCCGTCCCCCTCACTTTGTCCCTCCCCAGTATTTTATCTTCTCATAGTTCAGCCCAACATCCTCTTAGTGATCAAGCAAAAATTGTGATTCTCTGATCTTTCAGGCTGAGCTGTCTCAGAAGGGGCACGGGGCAATCCGGACCTGGCATCCCTGCTCTGCGTGCCCACACGTAACCGAACCAGGCCAAGTCTGAACAGACCCCGTCTTGCATGAAGTGTTCAGGCACAGCAAGGGCTGCCGGGGACCTGCGGAGCACCATGCCCTTGGACAGTCAAAGTCTTGGCCATGCACAGCAATGCCAGATCCAGCACAGATCTCATACCCACTCTGTGAATGTGGGTGATAACCCAAGATGCAAGAAAGACTGAGGGCTGTGTCATCCACCCCTACCTTTGGCAGTACCATTAGCATGGGGAGTGCAGATCCTTGAGGCCATGTAAAAAAGCAAAAAAATATTTTTTATACCTGCTCTTGTGTCATGTTGGTTGTGCTGGACTATGACACTTCCCTGCTGGTGTGCTCAGGACTGGGGTGTGAGTAGATGGGGACATTAAAGATGGGCACTGCAGCCTGGGCAGGTGGCAGAGTCTCAGCAAGGAGAAGGTCTCCAGTCCTAGCAGTGTTCCAGTGGCAGTGCCTGCTGTTACCCTACAGCACGGCTGACCAAACAGCCCAGGAGATATGCAATGTTGACGTAAATGCATGCAGCTTCTTTTGGTCCAACAGCACAAGCGCTTGCCTACATCAGAGAGCCCTATGATTTCCAGCTACAACATTGTGGAAAGTCACAGCCTGCAGCAAAAAATATCTGGTCTCATTTTTTACCTTGTATTCTCCAGGATATTGCTCGGCTAGAGTCCTGGGGAAGGAAGGAAGGGAAAGGAATAACTCTGTTCCCTTTGCTCTCCATCCCTTCCCCCCGTCCCCAGGATACATTCCTCCAGATGTCAAGGTAGACAGAGCTGTCTTCAAACAAGCCCAAGACCTGGGGCATAGTTTCTTCGTCTGCTCATCTAGTCCAATTAGTCAGATTTACTGCAGCTGAGAAAGGCAGCTCAGCCTCTCCTGTCGTGCAAGGCTGGCCTCAAATACATAAGGTGTAAAACTGCCCTTCACTGCATAATTTCAGAGACACAAGGTGCACTAGCCTTACAGTGCTTTTTACAATGGGCCTGCTCCCCAGAAATCTCTGGGACTTGCCTTCAGGATCCTTCCCCACTAGCAAGGCCTTACACACCTATGACCACTGATCTACACATGCTTATCCACCCTCACCCATCTATGCTTCCTCACATTCACCTACATGTAGACCACGTACACATACATTGGCAATTAGGGCTCTACACATACTCAACCATCCTAGTCATACCTCTCTTGTACCTGAGCTGTTGCTTCACGTAGATGAAAAAAAATCATAACCATGTGCAAGAAATCCTGAGACCTTTTCCACTGGGTGTTAGCCTGCCTGAAGCAGCTTAGGTGAAGACTGAACAGAACCCTACAAGTTGTCTGGAAATAATTTTCCCACAAAAAAACTGATGGCTGATGGGACAGGTGTCCTACTCTACCAGACTCCTATCTCCCTTTACTTCAGAAGAGAGTAGGGATGACTTGGATAGAAGAATAGAAGGTTTACAGGCAAGACTTTAAAGCTTCATCACAAGTACTGCCTCTTCTTAAGTCCATTGCTGAAGCAGTGTCCCCACATGATGCAATGTGGGCCAACACTGTTTCAGGCAAAACAGTGCCAGTCAAACATAATATTTGTGTCCTTGTATTTACTGAAGTTTGAGATGGGTTTCATTGCTAGCTTTCTGTGCTCCCAGTTGTCACAGTCACTAAAAAAACATGAGTCTTAGGGCTCCGTTATGTGATTATTTTTTTTCTGAACATCTCCATGGCAAGATAGAGGAAAGATGTGAAAATCTAACCAGAGTTTGAACTGTGAGGCACTGAAGGAATTTAAGTAGGTGACAGTGAAAGAAAGATGTTTTTATTCAAAGTCTGTAACAGCTCCAGTTCAGTGGCACCCAGGCACTGAGACAAAGTGTCCTTAGAAGATTTCTGTCTCACTGGCAATGGTGAAGGAACCAGCAGTCAGCATTTCCACTTCACATATTTCCTATGATCCTCTGGCCACAGGACAAGGTACATGTGAATAAAAAGGAGGAGAAAAACTAAACCATGGGGAGCACCATTTATCATTCATTCTACCCTTCAAATACAAGGACTGGGATTCCAGTTCTGCTCATATATTCAGTAGCAGCTCTACTGTTAATAATAACAAAACTTTTTATTATTAAGTCTGTGATTCAGAGCTGTCCCTTGATGTTCTAGCTCAGGTCTGCACAAACAGAGGGTGAGACAGTTCCCTCCTGAAGGAAATAGTAGGATACACACAGAAGCAATTATTTCCCAAGTTTTACAAGCAAGAAATACAGGGACAGATAAGGAACTGGAGCCACCAAAATCGAGCAAGTCATCACTGGCAAAATTAAGAACACAAGTTTCTTGAGTTTGGATATGACAACAGATAGTTCAGTAGGTTACTCTATCAAAAAACATAAGTCCCAGTCCCTTAGCCACAAGACCTTCTGGGATATTGCAGCAAAAGTTTGGTTCAAAAGAGTTTCTACCATCACTGCAAGAAAAAAAAAAAAATCCTACGTGCAGGATTTCTATACCATCAGCTTAGAATAGTTTGTGAAAAAATGGAGTGAGGTAAGGCTATTTGCAGAAAAAGTAAGTCATACAGTTATTCCTAAAACACTAAAAACAATGGTAAAGGGTTTTGCTAAACTCAGAGCTTTCTATTAACATAATCTCAACAGCCACCAGACCTTCAGCTAAAGCCTGGCTTTCTTCTGCTTTATACCTGTGTCTTCACCAAAGTGGAATTTCACCCAAAAAATCAAGCAGAAACAACATCACGGTGCTCATCTGAACAAGTGAAGATCCATTTTCCTGTAACAGCAGATACTTTTCCCCTGTGGAAGTTTCCTGTAGGCACCTAGCAGCTTTACCCATCAGCTGCAGGCAGTGCTCCACTGGACGTAACAGGCAGGCAAACGTGAGAGGCAGCCTTCCTGCAACCCCGCCTGAGCCGTGAGCTTACTCCGAGGTAACGTTAAAGCTTTGCTGGAGTAAACACGGAGATGAGACACTCAACAGGAGTGAGGGGCATGCAGGTCTGTCCATGCTACGTGCTGGAGCATACCCCCAGATCATCGGTGACGGAGCGCATCAAGAAGATACGTGGACATATACAAAGATGTTCCTGTCCAAAGAAGATTGGAAGTGATGAAATAACCATTGAAGCCCTTCTTTAAATCACTCTGGTTAGGTGTTAACGTAGGATTGCTGTTTCCAGGTAAGGACTGCCTTGGTGTGCCCAGCTAACATGAACTGGGATATGAAGAAACAGCAGAGGAGGACAGTCTGTTAGAGCCAGAGGGAACATAAGGATCTAGGAGAAAGGAGATTTTACCCAGAAAACCGAGGAACAGGTAAGTTTAGAGATGTCACCAGTGATAAGTTAGCAGCAAACACAGCCTTCAGAAACACACAGGATTTGAGTAGTTTAAGATGGAAGGGACTCAGACAGCTCATTCATGCTTTTGGAAAGGATTTCTTCAGCTCTTTACATACTTTTTAATAATGATTTACTTCAAGACTGATGGCTAGAGCCATCAAACTAATTTGCTATTTTACCTCCACTTTAGATACTAAGACCAAAATTTAGGTCTTCAAAACAACAAATTCAGTGGCTTCTAAGATGTGAAACCCCCCTAAAGGACCATGGTCCTGAGGGACCCACCTTCTCAGTTTCTGTTTCTGGCCATGCCCAGAAGTGCCCAAATGTGCAATTCAACATCTAGCACCCAGCTAAGCCACCCTCCACCACTGAACCAGAGTCAATCTGCAGATCAAGAGCTCTGATGCCATTGCTTAGTGCTGCACCACGGATCACAGGTCTTGTACGTTCCCTGCCTTCTCCAACACATCGAATCAGGCAGCAGCAACCCCAGGTCATCCATCTCTTGCCCTTCGCTGTGAGGTTTGAGTCATCCTCTTCACATCACACTGACTGTGGGGTAATTCCACCACGGACAGCTGAACCGCACTAGGAAGGGTTGGAGTTCCTGGTGACTCATCAGTGGCTCGGTATTTTGAAACGCATGGTGAGAACAAATCCAGGAGTCTCCATGGTCCCATCACCTTCCCCAGGCACTTGATTTCTTCCTGTTGGTAGATTCTGATGGAGAAAGGAATAAAAGCTAAAAGAAGGGAAAAAATCAAAAGTTAGCGTACCGAGGGGAAGGAGAGGGATGTTTTCAGTGTGATTACAGTGTTCCTTTGCTGGGGTGTCATTAGAATAAACCAAGGGATCCCTTCGGATGCCTTGGCACCTACAGTGGTTGAGTTTGCGGTACCACAATGTTAGCACAATACAGAAGGACCTTTATACTGACATTGTAAAGGCAACAGGACTTTTCTTGAGCAGCCAAACCTCTAGCTTCCTCATTTTTTTTCATTTCTGGGCATATTGAAGCTGGTCTATAAGAGTCAATATTGCCAAACTAGACAACCAATGTGATTGAAAAGACCCTCAGTAAATAAAACTGTCAGTCAGCAGCACAAGGAGGTATGTATGAGTGAAATTTTGAAATTGCACTCTTTTGGATAACTGTCATTTGCTCTAAGAAATTACATTTAAAATTAATGTTTGCTGTAGAACTTATAAATATTTGTTCAGGCTAGCATGAAATATCCCCAGGATAATTTTAGCATGTACGCATCAGATTTTCATTTCACAGCAGAGAAGACTGAAAGTAAGTCTGTTCGCTTCACAGACAACGTAGTCTTCATCCCTGTGAGACAGGTCATACTCCTTGGTGAAACATGCCTGCCATTTTAAGGCTTCGGGGATCTAGGCCGATACAACCAAAGACACAACTGAAACCTGCCATTGTTTTTCTACTCATTTCAGTGGCAGAAAGTTGGAGCCAAGAGTCACTATGAGTCACATATGACCAGGGTTAGAGACAACAAGTACCTTCTAGATCTCACAGGATCTCCAACCCAAAGCAACTGCAGACACACTCAACTCACTCTCTTCCCAAAAGGTAGGACAACATTAATTCCTCATGATTCTGGGACCATGATGTTCAGAACAGACAAAGAGAGCAATGAATGGGAGGAGTTAAAAGGTGTTGGAGGACAGGTAACTCAAGAAACTTCATCAGATACCTGTCAGAGTCTATAGAGAGCTTTTCCTTGTCTTCAGTCAGCTTGTGATCAAATCTTTACCAACATGCAGTTCATCTTTCAAAAACCTGTCTGTGGTCACATCAATATGATGTTGGGCAGTTACTGGGATGTGGGTGGGTGCTTCAGCATCTCTGCTGCTTTTGTAATGCAGCACTTCCTGAGATCTCTGCCCAATGCACAACAGCAAATAAAGTCTCTGGCATTTGGGTCTTAGGTCACTTTCCCCAACTTGGTTGTCTGCAGAAGCACTTTGTAGCTTGTTATTGACTTGATTTATAAATCCTAGCATCAAGAAAGGGATAAAGAGCACTTTGTAATGCTCCCCAGTGCCTGATGGACAGGAAAATCCCAGCCACCAAGACCTTGATGATCTCTGTTGTCTGGCTGAGTGTCCGCACATGGTCCAACTAATCATTTGATTCAGATTTCAAAAACTTTCCTTAGTTGTATTTGTGCAGTGCTGGGGATTTTTTGTCCTTTTCTATGGGATATGAGTCACCTGTAGTACCAGTATCACCTCATATATCTCACTTCAGGCTCTCCTTTTGCTGCCTCTTTAACAGTTTGACATTTTACTGATGGAAATGCTTTTGCTCAGTACTTTTAATCCTTATTCTGTCTGTGCAGCTCCAAACCATCCACCAACAGAGGTACAAACATGTGTAGCAATTTAAGATCTGCTTTTGCTAGCTAGATTTACAGGCTCTTAGTGGCAATTCACATACTCCGTGCCTTACTTTAACCAGTAAAGGTCCTGTGACCATTCCATGGCACTGGAACCAGAGGTGCAGAGACACAGGACCACCTTCATCCATCCTGCTAACCTCACTTAACCTCCAGAAGAGGTGGGTCAAATCTTAAGAGTCTATTTGGAATAGTTCCTGTTCCACACTGACCCCAAATTATGACTAAAATTTCTTCAGAGCTGTGCAAGTTCGCCAGGTCAGACCCTTACCAGGGTCCATGCTCCAGAGCTAAAACCACGGACAATAGAGTTCAAGATCTGGGGAAGATTCCCAGGTAGTGTTTAATTTAGTGGAACAGATTAATTCTGTATGTCTCCAATTGCTCATCTGAAAAGCATTGCTTTCTTAAACCCAAGTGATTGTGTTCAATAAAACATAGCTGGGTGCGAGGTAAGAGGTTTGCTAGGATAGACTACACCCAATATACCCTTTGGGATTTGAAATCCCACAGGAGGAACAAGCCATGTTTAACATCTATGATGGGTTATAGACAGCTGGAGAATCATTTGGACTAATTCTGGAGAAGCTTGGCCTCATAGTCCTTGCAGCAGATGCAGAGACTGATGAAGAGGTAAGGTGCAGAGCGAACAGCTGGTGGATGTCCTCTCTTGAAGGAATGATGGCCAGGAAACCAATTACCACTTATGAGAACAACTCTGCACTAACTCAGTATTCAAAACCTCTAAAATCTATAAGAACTGGGAATCAAGAAAGACAGAGCCATGAGGCAGGTGCATCCCAGTAATTAGGAACAAGGGATACATTTATACCCAGAGCCTTAATACCAGGAGAAGGTCAAAAGCATGAGATGCATTGGGCTGTCCAAGATAGGACTTTGGACCTCTATTATAGACATTGCTCTGCAATAAATTGATTTTCTGGCTATTCCTAAAGCACCTAATCTCCAGGTGGGTTTAGTCTGGGCAGCTCCACCGCAGGCAGTAGAATTGTGGTCACTGGGGATGCTTTATGAACAAAAGCACTTTTTTTGACTTCTCCCATTTATTTGTCCCATTCTGTTGAGTCATCCCCGAGATCTGCTACTCTGACATAATAGCTCCTGTAAAAACAGCATCTCTATGCAATAATAAGAATTTTCAAGGAACATATTTGTTGGGTCTATTTGCAATATGCAACCTCTTTAGAGGAGTGATACTGTTTGTGAGGTTTTTTTTCTTACATGTGTGGGGTTTTTGATATTTTCATCTCTCTGCATCCAGAGATGGGGCAGTCATTAATGGGACATCTTCCAGGCTGCCTGCTCCACTCTCACCATGACATGGCATTTTTTCTCAATAGAAAACCAGGCTGCCACTGCTTCCCCCCTCCATCCATCCCACCCACACACTTTGAAAAACCTGGGCAGTGCAGATTTCATTCAAAGTTTATAACCAGTGTTGCCCATGTGGCTCACACCAACAATTTCAGAGGGTTATTCTGCCTCTTTGGTGCTCCAGTTAGCTCTTGTCTCCTGCAAGGGTTAATGTTCACCTCCCTCTCCATCTAAAGAATAACTTGTGTATCTCACCCCCGCGGTGAGATTAAGCGCAATCATAGTTACCCTTCATCCTTACCTTGCAAAGTCTTGGCATGCCAAGCCAGAAGCAGGGTCTGTGCATCCTGGGTTTCTAAGTGAAAGTTTAAAAAAAAAAAAA
>VXBL01002622.1:124968-295740 GCA_013400195.1 Aramus guarauna
AAAAAATTGGGAAAAAAGAAAAAAAGCACCAAAAATCTCACTGCCCCAGTAAAGTCTCTTGCAAAGAGGGTTTGTCTGTGGAAGCGAGGGCTAGAACAAAGTTGTGGGGTGGAGGGGGAGGAGAGCGTGATTGACAGCCCTGAGCTGAGACTCATCCCTTACCTTGGGCCATGCGGTCTGATTGGCTGCCTGCTGACATCCCCAAGCCCTGCACTTTTTAATAGACGCTTTTGGATGATCTACAGGGAAAAGGCTTGGAGAGGTGTGTTTCTGACAAGCCAGAAAGTCATCCGCACTACAAGGGACTTTGTTTAACTCTTTTTTGTTTTTTTTTTTTTTTTTTTTTTTTTTTTTTTTTCCTGGAAGGAGGGGGATTCTTCATTTTTTGTACTTAATGTTTTTCTGAAAACTTCGCTGAGATTCTTCCCTTGCATCAGCCTGGACTAATGGATTACCACCTGCTTGGACTAATTTTATCTTTTCTCTTCAATGGCACAAAGGTCTTAGCCGGTTACCCAATTTGGTGGTAAGATATCTTCCCCCCCTTCTCTCTTTCTATGATTGATTAATGAATTAATTAATTATTAGCTATGGGATTTGTGTGTATGCGTGTTTCTTCCTTTTCACTCTTTGCCCTGCTGAGCTGGCCATGACTGCATGTTTGATTCTAAGTATAATTTCTTCAGATGTGACTGGTAATTAATGAAAAGTTTGGGGGTTATTTTTAAAGGGCAATGTCTAGGTTTCCTTTTGCGCAAATGGAGTCTTCCCCACCACTCTTAATTTCTCCATTTTCGTCACTGTAGCAATAGGCATTTGTTTTAGATGTAAAAGGATGCGTTTTTATTTTCTTGTGCAATAGGAATTTTGTCTGTTGCATGACTGTGTAGCAGGTATTTTCTTCCTTTCCATTAAACTGTGAACGATCCTTTGAAAAAATTTTTAATTCTATTTTCTTTTTGGCTGCTGCAGTTTTTGGACTTCTTTCTCTTCTTTTGTTGTATTCTGTCATGTGAATTTAGTCCGGCAAATAAGCTGAGAACGCAAATGGCACCTGAGAAAATATTCATTAGTAAAATTCCTCAAAGATGGATTTTGTTCTTTTTAATTACGGAAATGTCACTTATTTCCTTGCACCAACAATAAAAATAATTTTAAAAAGAATTGGTTATATCTTATAATGTGACTGATAACAAACCAGAGTTACTTCTTTTAAAAATAAACATAACAGTATATAAATAACTGTATTAACAAAATGTAATTGGTAGCACTTTAGAACAAGAAATACAAAATAAGACATTTCAGGTCATTTGAACACAGCAGACAGCGAGTTGCATAACAGAATATTTCAGTTAATTTCTCTATTTATCATGTAGGATTTCTCATTGGAATAAATCTTGTTAAGTTTCTGTATGTGCCAGGTAGGGGCTGTAAGCCTAATGGTCTGTGGGGCAAAGAGGGAGATGTCGGAATTTGGTGCTACGGAGATTCTTGGGTTATTTTCACCTTTCCAGAAAAGTCTATTTTTTTATTACTGAATTAGATCCTTTCAGTGCCAACATGGAGATGGCAAGAAGTAGGTGGGAGTGAACTTGGAAATGGACTGCCATGTCTGGGAATATTTAGAAATCAGAAGGGAAAAGACGAATTTTTTTAATAATCCGCTTATTACCCTGGACTTTGAGAATGAAAATGTGCAAATCCAGTAGAGAAAGACTGAGAATACAATGAGAAGTCCATGCTCAGGAAGCATTTAAAAGCTACGCAGGTTCATGAAATGGCTAAATCTCAGCATGTTTTCCTGAAGAATTAAATTATTTCCTCGCCCTGAGCGTGGCTGCCTAACTTCAGGATCTAAGCCCGGGGCAGGGGAGCCTACTGAAATATCGACAGCATCACTTTGATTCCTTACATCCCTTTTCTCCTTCATCTGGGATCCGGCGTGTCTGAACGGGGGTGTGCGGTGGATTGTAGAACAGGTCAAAATCGCATGGCTGGATCTAAAGACAAGAATCTGCATGGGGCAATGGCACCTTGCCGTGACATCAGCTCTCCCAGGGTCTCACCAGCTCCTGACCTGCCTCAGGCTTTGATATTGATCGGGATTTAACACCCAAATCAAGGAGGGTTTTGACTCTCAGAGTGAGGAACCGAAATCTTGATGAAAACATCTGGGTTTTTTCCCTGTGAAGCAAAAATGCCCACATAGACAAAATGTCTCTCCCCGTTTTCAGCAGAAGGTGCTGCAGACAGGTGTCTGCCCCATGTCCTTGCCTTCTCCAAAATCCCTACAAGCTCACCCAGAATGAACAATACAGAGGACATGTAAGACAGAAACACCAGGGGCATGGCAAGCAGCATCCACAGGAAAGGAGGGAGTCGAACAAGCTATCCACAGAATTTCATTCAATAGATCTGAGTCTGGGATATTTTTTGGACATTCTGCCAATACCAGAGTGCCAGAGACTCTATGCTGCACTGAAAGGGTGCGATGAGATGCCCCATGTAGGGTTGAGTGGCTATCAAAAACGGCATAGGGTTTTAGAGGTTTCTTGAAGGCTGAGGGAGCAGAAGGGCAGAAATATCTGGGCCAGGGCTCCCTGACTGCTCAGGCAGAGACAATGCCTCCCAGAGCACACAAAATTAAATATCTTCTTCATTCCCACTGAAGGCTTTGAATATCTGCTCTGTGGAGCTGAGACCTTATGTACAGTGTGCTCTAGCATGATGTGATATATACTCTTTAAAAAAGCATCCTTTTCCAGTTGTCATCCTGATACTCTGATCTTTAGGCAGGCACAGAGCAAACTTTGGGGGATGAGCCCCACTTGCAGGATTCAACATGCCCCAAAAGAGGGGGATGGAAGCAAAGATGGGGCACAGCACCAGCCCTGTTCCATGTGCTGGGCTCCTGCACCCCTCCAGGCCAGGCTGGACCGGAGGTCATCAGTGCTTCCTTATCCTCAGCTAAACCCATCTCTGCTAAATACCAGACCTTCAGGAAGACTGTTCATCTTGCAGGACCCCCAGACTGCTGACAGATAGTACCCAGTCCTGCTGGTGCAACCTTTCTGGATATTTTTCTACTGTATAGGGAATATTTTGGCAGCAAAATCAAAACAGATCATTTCTGCTTCGGGGTATAAACAGGAAAAAACATTATTCCTCTAGTGGGAAGGAATTGTCTGCATGTGCACAAGGAACAGAAGCGCAATGAGAATGGGGTCTCAGCACCTTGTAAATGGGTTTAGAGGTGGCTGGAATAATCCGGCTGCTCCACAGCGCAGTCAGACAATGCCGGCCAGCACGACATCGATCACAGTGCGGTGGAAGGGATAAAAGCAAAATGATGAAGCTGCTGAGGTTTTGCACTGAGCTGTATTTTTACTGAGGGGCCAGGGAAGGATGCTGTCCATCTGTTCGTATTATCTAGAGAGAGTATAACTCAACAGCAACTGTCCAGCTTGCACATCATCCTGTTGGAGGGTGGATCCTGCCCTTGGCCTCGGTGGCAAAACATTAAATGAGAGGCAGTGAGGCTCAAGCCACCAGCTTTTGGCGTGGGGAGCAGTCTGGGCAGACGGCATGCGAAGGGAAGGACTTTGTGGTGCAAATACAGATCTGCAGGGTCCAGGCTCGCTGGTGGCAGTAGGAAGGTGGAGCCACTGGGCTGCAAAGCCAAGAGGGGGGTTTGCAGTCCAGCCTGTGTGATTGCTAGCAGCTTCCTGACATCCTCCTGTCCCCGACCAACTAACATTTCCCCAGGCAATGCCTGAGCAACGTCCAGGGGTAGCACAGACTGTAGATGTAACCTTCAGTGAGTAGGGGTGGTATTTTGCCATAGGTCCAACACTTCTTCATATGTTTCCACCGTATTACAGCAGTGAAGAGGAACAAATGGGGCACAGATGGGAAAAGGTCATCGAAATGCTGCCTGTGAGAGTGCTGACAAGAGGAGCTGAAGCCAACAAAAGCTTCCTCAGAAATGTGTCCAACACTTATGCTCTCTGGGTTACTGCTGCGAAAAGAGAGGCAGAGAAGACAGAGATGGGGAGATGTGGTGAGGCCATGGAGACCAGGACCGCAGCTCTTCCTGACCCTCCAGGGATGGCATGGATGGAAGCAAAGTGGGCAGCGGGGATGTGGCTGGCACCCCAGACCTGCAGGCAGCAGTCATGGGTCACACCAGCAGCCTATTTTGGTGCCCATGGAAGGGATAGTGGTGACACCAACCTGCAGCCATTTTTTTTATTCCCAAATAGTCTCATGACAGCATGGACAACAGAACATATCTGAGTCATTGGGGTTGAGGGGGATCAAGGTATGAAAGGCTGGCCAATGCAGTGTATAGACAGACTGATGGAAGGGCCCAGAGCTTTCTGGTAATCTTCTGAGAGAATTTAGATGAAAATCTAGCCCATGGCCAGCGCTGGGTCAGTGAAGGCCAACAGAGATATTGTGTCCCAGGAAACAACTAGAAACTGCTCCCAGGATGCTAATACATGTGCAGGGGCTAAAGAAGACAATCAAGGACACAACTCCACCCATGAACTGAGAAGAAACACCAAATTCTCTCCTCTTCCATGAGCATCATCCACCAAGAAGTCTTGAAAACCTCTGGTGTGTCACTAGCCTGGAGAAAGCAACCAGGTTTGGAGTCATTGGTGTAAACAGGGAGTAAAAAATTCATCCCCTCTTCTCTCATCATTCTTCAAGACACAGTATTAATAGGTCACTGCCCATAATTGAGACTCTCACCAAGTGCATCTTCCCATCCAGCATTTGTTGGCCTCTAAGCAGATGACTTGGCAACTGGAAGAATGGCTTCGTCCATCATGTGTTGCTAAATTTTATTTCTATCCCTCAGAAATGTTTTCAGGGGAAGCTGGAGGCTTTGGCAGGTGGCTGAGGATCCCAGTGGCCTTGGGCTCCTAGGAAGAGGCAGATAGAAACTTAAAAACATGTTCTCACTGGTCCCACAGTAGCTTCCTCATGAGGAAAAACATGTAGGTGAAAACCATTTGCATGTAGGTGTAGTCTGAGGTGACATGTAACTTGTCTTTAGCTTTCGGTGTCTCACCTTGCTGGAATGAATGGGAGACTTCATTTTCTTGGCAGTCTTGTTTTTCCATTCCCTGAAAGTTCAAAACATTTATATCCTATAGCCTGTGTTTTGTCATTGGCATGTGGCCCTCAAAACTTTATTTCAAAAGGAATAAAATTGCAGTGCAGCATCAGACTACGAAAGTGGATTTACTGATGCAAATCCAGCTGCTGTAGCACTACAAAGGAAGAAAACAACCCCACGTATCATTTTCCTACAGCTTAAAATGCAACCAGTTATGGGGAAAAATGACTAAGATAATGATGGAGTTTGTCGGTGACAGAGCTGATGGCATTTACAGTGCAAGCCCAGAGGTGCTGCTCTGGCTCCTGGTCTGGCACACAAAGCCAAAGCACCTCCACTAGCAGCCTGTGCTGGCACGTGAAGCTCTGAACTGGAAGAGCTGACGCATAAACCACACGTCGCCTTCTGCTGA
This sequence comes from Aramus guarauna, assembly GCA_013400195.1. Taxonomy (NCBI): domain Eukaryota; kingdom Metazoa; phylum Chordata; class Aves; order Gruiformes; family Aramidae; genus Aramus; species Aramus guarauna. Next base: position 130,509 of record VXBL01002622.1, read on the forward strand.
CACTGCCGGAGGGGTGTTAACACCCGCCGGTGGGTGGTGGGTAACGCCGCAGACTGCTGCCCCTAGATGTCAAAGCTTGTCTGCCAGAGCTGTAGGTAAAGCTACCTGGGGATTGCAGTGAGGTCAGAGGTAATGAGGAGAGATGCTGGGGTGATGTGTGGTTGCTCATGACAACAGTTGTTGATAACTAGATGGCCACAAGCATTCAGGATCTTGTGGTTTTAAAGGTCTTCTTCAACATTTTCTGCAGCCAGTCACGATGTGCAGGAATCCATATCACCGCCCTGCCAAATGGGATGGTTAGTCCATGCTATGAAACCAAGAGCTTTCCACGATCAAGCTGAAATTCAGATGCATTCTCTGTCCTGTACAGCAAACACACATGGGCAGCCCTAACCATTGCGAGAGGAGAGCTTCTCAGGATGTACAGCCTTGTGAACCTCAACATACTCCAGGTCTTGGCAGAGTCCTAGCATGGTCAGGTAGCATCTCTTGTTGGTTTTCTCACTTCCCTACATGACAGAGTGCAGTGGAGTCCTGCATTCAGTAACAGCTTCAAAAAGCTACTAGAACACAACAGAGCAATAAGAAGTGTACGCATTTCCCTATATATCAGAGTCTCATTCCCTTGAAAGCTAACCATTTGTCTCCTGGAGTGTCCCAGCCCCAGGGATCTGCTCTGTCCTGCAGGGCCAACACAAGCCTGGAGCCAGATGATCCCAGGGAGAAGGGCTCTGACTCACGTAAAAACTTAAAAGTGTTTCTGCCCTCAAGCCAGAAACCACTGTTTCCATTCTTGTAACTAAATTCAGAGGTAAATTTAAGTGGTCACAAAGAGCTTTTAAGAGGCTGTTTAATTGAAAAACTGATTGCTTTTCGTTTGAATCCTTCCTTAAAAGCAGCATTTATCAAAGTGAAGCACCTGCCTAAGGGACCCCACGGAAGAGCACCAGAAATTCAGGGGGGACTTCTGGCAACTAGGTACCCTTAGCTCAGGGCTGGCTAGGGGGTGTTGGGGATGCTGGAGGCCACCAATGAGCAAATTCACATACCAGTCATTCTATATGCTGACTTGCTTCCCCTGCTATGTGTCAACACTCACCTTGATGTGGTCAGGTAGACACTTCACACCTCACCGACACAGTTGTGTGTATGCAGGCGAGGAACCGGTGACAGCGGTTACCAGTGGGAATATGAACCCACGGTTGTGCTCATTGCAAACAAAGAGTGTGCTGGGCTACACTGGGAGGAGGAGTGTGGGCAACAGATTGAGAGGAGCTGTCATCCTCTGCTTGGCATTTGGAGCACTTGTACTACTGTGTTGAGAAGTGTGTCCCCCTGCCCCCAGCTCAAGAGGGATGTAGAGAAACTGCAGAGGAGCCAGTGGATGCTTCCAAGATGGTAGGGATCTGGGGCACATGGCTCACCAGGAAAGGTGGTGGGGTCTGGGCTTGTTTAGTCTGGCCAAGAGGAGACTGAGGGCTGTCCAACAGCAGCCCATGGCTTCTTGAAGGGCTTTTAGAAATATGATAGAGCCAATCTTTTCTCTGTAGTGCCAGACAATATAGCAAAGGGCAATTGCCACAAGCTGGGACTTCGAAGGTTCATGCTTGCTCTAGGAAGGTGTGGCCTGGAGCTAGGTGCCCATGGAGGTGAGGAGGTTCCCTCCTTGGACATTTGCAGGACTCAACTGCATGAAGTCCTGGCCACCCTGGGGTGGTGCTGGGAAGTGTCCTACTTTGAGCAGGTGCTTGGACTAGAGACCCCAAAGGATCCTGTCAGCCATCATTTCTGTGACTGTGATACACCCTTTGCTGAGACCAACATCAGTGCTACAAAAGATGCAAAGTGTTAGACAGGTCCTGGATTGCTCAATCCCCAGCATATGTCTAATGGGCAATGGGACCTTCATTAGGACCCTGAACACAACTAAGCAACTCTCATCCATGTGACAGCTCAAGTCTCATGATGGCAACATAGGCCCCACACGCTACACATCTTCTGTGCCCTGATATGAGTCATTGCCACTCCAACTAGGTCATGACAGGTCTTTAGCCAACGCTTTCTCACTGCATTTATCTTGACTTTGTTGCTCTCCAGCTCCCACACCGCAATCACTGGTTTACTGGGTGTGTGAGCCAAGGAGAGATGCAAGAAAGTCTTCAGTCCTTCCTCTCTCCCTGCAGGCACAGAGAAGACCTGGGCAGTTTGAACCCTCAGAGGACATGGCTCTAAGGTCACTAAATCTGACTGTTAAATTACACTTTCATAATTTAGCTGACACTCTGAGGGCACTTGATTTCCAGTGCTGTCCTGGAGGCCTAGTGAGCACTGCCCAGAGCTTGCAACCAGGAGGTAGAAGGTTATCTTCCACCTGACATTGGTGATAAGGTCTCAGTGATGCTCATCAGGCCTTTCCACTGCCAAGTCAACCTCAGGTAGTGGCTGGATTTTTTATGGAAAGGCAGGAAAATATTCAAGTAGCTGATAGATAAGAACTAAAAAGTGAACCTTAAATATGAAATAATAAAGATTAAAGAATTGTGCTGTGTCTTGAAAATATGCAGATATAATGCACAGCACTTGCAATTATCTCTGTCAACTGATAAGTGTCTTCATCTCATGTGTGCTACAGATCTCAGTTTCTAAGGCTCACCAGCAGATAGGCCAGCCATCTAGAAATACACCACATCTGTTCAGACACAGAAGCTGCTGGTCCGTCTGCTGACAGAGATCTCAATGTGAAGAAGAGTGCGGTACCCTCCTTGTACCATGAGAACCAAGCTGCCTTAATCAATGTCCACTTATCATACAAAAATTGTAGTCACTTGGGTTAGCAATGGCATTTGTTTAGTTATGTCTCACTGCTAACACTATCTTAGCCTTGTAGATCCAATTTGCATGACTTGTGTTGAGCCAAAGTAGTATCTATGGCAATTTGGCTCAACATGAGCCTGTTTTGAAATTTTTGCCAGGCCTGAGTGAAACATCCTAGGCATGTCTAGTAGGAGTCTTAGCAGCTGCTAGTTGCTGTCTTCCCACTGACTGGTGGTAGGCTGGTTTAAATATGTGACGGCATATCAAATATGGAACTTTTCTGAGCATTAAAATAGAAAGAATTCTGGATTCAGAGTCCAGCTATTCAGCAATGTGGACACACCCAAAGTCCTTGATGAAAGTCAAAGCCTTGTGCTTCCAAGAAATACTCCTGAGCAGCTATTATCATTTTTACAATACTGTGAGGCTCATACCAAAGACTTTTTGAAGATGAATTCATGGATTTTATTTGTGTCCGTATGGATAGGATCATGTCTCAGGAGATACCTGGAAGTAAATCCAGTAGACTGCCATTCCTCCTTTATTTAAGCACACTCTTCCTCTCAGTTTTCTAAAGACATTGGCTCTAAATGGAGCTTGTAGTGGAAATTGTGCACAACCTGGCGTAGCTCTAAAAGGTTGTAAGGTACTTCTCAAAATAATCTATGGCAAGAGAATTGCAATAGGATTTCTCTCCCAGAAAGGAAGGATCCTACTGTATGCAAATCACCAAGGCACAGTCTGCTGCTGATGGAAGGACACTACCTCTCTATAAGGCAGACCTCCAGAAAGTCTATCTTAGGTCCGATCTTGGAAAGGCTGAAATCACTGGGTCCCTCTCCTCCATTGGTAGTCGGAGCCACCCAACAACTGCAGAGTAGACACCTATTTTCCACTGGCTGTTGTGGGGATGAGACAAATCTGATGTTCACCAGCTCCTGAATACGTCCATAATCTCATTCTTCTTCAGTTCCCAATAGCACTCTGTGGATCAATCAGTGATTTTCCTAAAAGATCTGAAATGGGAAGGATTTGTCGGGAACTTGGCTGTATAATTTACATATCCCATATGTAGACAGTTATAGCTCTTGTTCCTTATATTACTCAAAGTTTAATTTTAGCCTTCCATTGCACCTGCAATCTTATTTTTGCTGACCTGATCTGAGGTTCATTTTGTATCTAAAAACAGAAGTGGTTTAATATTACTCAAGTTTGGAGGTAATATTATAGCAATACTGAATGTAATTAAAAGCTTCTGATGGGGGGGGCAGGTATAAAGTAATATTATTTAAGGTTGTTTAGACCATATGAGGAGTGTGACATGGTGAAAACCACATCTCAGGACCAACCATGGCACACAGGATGAGAAACATTCTGTTATGATTAAAACTTAGTGCCTTTCTCACACTGTCTGTGCACTGACTGCATGTGAATTTGCAGCTTTTCCTATGATAATGCCTGGAAAGAAAACTTTGGACTAGGCATATCTTGAGAGTGCCCACCTCTTCCAGTCTAGGAGCACTGTGTTTCTTACTATTAACTCTGCCTAGGAGCGTAGCCAGGACTCCTTAAAAATTGCAAACTAACCCCAAAACAGGAGGTACTTGCAAACCACTAAGACAGCAGACCTTTACAAATATATCTTGCCTCCCTTGTCTAACACATTCCCCCTGTTAGAGGATGCCTGTTTCCAGACCTTACATCCATCCAGTGTATTTAGTAGACAGATAGGCTAGTGCTAATGAAGGTTAGTCAAGAAAATCTCCACCGTCACCTAAGAAAGAAACTGTGAGCCATCCTTGGCTGAAAGGGCTTCTACTGCCCAGGCTTGAGAAATGGAATATTTACACCGTAACAACAAAAATGCTGATCACCAGGACTGTTAGGGTAGTTGCTTTGCCACCTTTGAAAACATGAACGAACTATGCTTTGATAAGCAAATTTGCCGTGATAAAAGGGTCAAATGCTTTCTAATTCCTTTTCTAAAGATAGATTTCCTGATTTGCTAATTTGTCTTTTTTTGCAATTCCCTGAACTTATCTGGTTTTAATTAATCTTACAAACCGAATCAAGTCTAACTGGCACCTTTCATTTTTGAGTGAGAAACACTTTCTCTGAGCCACTCTTGCATTGCATTGGCTCAGATACTGGAGATCTTCCTCCACCTTTTCAGCAAAGAGACCCTCCAAGTTTAAAACAGAAGGGGCTGGTGTTAGCTGATAAACTCTTGATTCTTTTATTCTGATCCCATTTCTATGTCTCATAGTCATTCAGTTTTCCTGCAATTACTTTCTGGCAATTGTGAAGAATTATAATTAAGGAATTTGCAGTGATCCTTGAAAACTGTCTCAGGGGCTTCTCTCAGCTCCACTGGAGTCCTAACAAGTGCCACTCAACTCCTTACTCCTTATTCCTCTCCTCCCACTGGAGATGTCTGCAGCGCAGGTAGCTTCATCTTAGCTAGTTGCCTTACTGACAATGGCACACTTGCAGCATGGGTTTGACCTGCAGAGGTCTGAAATGAGATGAATGCCTATTTTGCTCCTTGGACAATGGTGGACAACCAGGACAATGATCGCAGTTGAAATGTCTGCAGTCCATTAGACGACTCCCATCATCTGCATGTACAATATAGCTGGGTCCAGACTTATCTGCAAACCTCATAAAATTATTTATTTTCTTGTAGGAGTTACCATTTCAGCCTCCAGCCCAGGTTTCAGCCAATAGCACAGATACCCCATGCCTCAGCCATGCAATTTCCTCATCACTGATCTCTTTTCCACCTGATTTCCTAATATGTGCTTCCTATGATTGCTGATGTTTTCAACAGTTATGGTTTTCTTTTGTTTTCATTCTTGCAAAAGATTTTAATTTGTCTTTTTAAATTCTGATTATTGCATTGCTTTGGCCTCATTATCTTTGGTAACAATGAAATCACTTCTCATAAGTTCTTAATGAAATCCATCTGATTTGTTTGACTAGCAGTTTATGTAGTACACTGAGGTGTGGTTATCTGTGTATTTTAACTTTTTTATTTCAGTTTTCTCATTTTTCCTGTAAATATCCTAAAAATAAGATGTCCAGAAATGAAGATCTCCTTCGTGGCTTTTGTGGGGCATGGCCTGTTGCTTCTGTTCGGTCAAGTGAGAAAGCTGGAAGAGTCTGGGAGCTGATATAAGTCCTTACAAAAAGGGAACCTTTGCCTCAAACTAAGGCAACGGTGGTGCAATGTTCAGGATCGTGGTTTTGGAGACATAAGGTCCAAGAAAACCCCTGAAGGACTCTCTGTCTGTGTCCGCTGGGGCCGTGTCAGCAGTCTTCAGTCTTATCACAGACAGTGGTCTCATAGCTGGGGGCAACCGTTATTGAACCTTTGATCAGATAAGTGAGAGCTTGCACAAAGGCACTAACAAGGAGAATTCGGAAAAGCCAGACATTAAGGAGACACACTGGTGATAGTGCTATCATCTACATGCTAAATGACCTAGTTCTTGAAGTTCTTGAAAATCAGCCTTTTATACCCAGAGGACACCCTTTTATACCCAGATGAGTCTTCCCAGATGTTCAGAAATTATGTTACTCCATTTAGCGCAGCTGTTTCCAGAGCCGAGGCAGACATGCATTGCCATGGTGGTGTCTCCCACCATACCACTAGCACTAATGCTCCTCCACTTACTGCACTGCAATAACGTCTTTTGTTTAGTCCAATGCAGGAGGCCTGGCTCAAAGGAGTGCAGTAACATTCATAACAAAATGATCAATACAGCATTCATGGCCTGAATGATCTACGAGTCTAGTGTCTTTGGTGTCCAACCCTGCCTGAGATGTAGTTCTGCTTCTCTCTTATTCCATGCAGCCCAGCAGCCCTGTAATCCCGCAGCCAGAAAGCTGGACTGTGAATCATGGCTTGGTGACAGCTGGTGAGGCTTGTCCATCTATGATGTTTTGGTGGAGAAAACACTTGAGTTCTACTTTGAGCCTTGAGACCTTGGCTATTAGAAGTGTGTTGGTTTTGCTGCATGGGTGGAAACCATACGTGAACTGGAAAAACAGCTTTCTGATGTGGTTTTGAATATTGTGAATTCAGGGTTTGCTGGTGACCCATGAGAAATGAACAGTTGGGTGTAAAAATTCTCCACAGAGTACTGGAATGACTTACATTAAAAAACTTTTCTGTAGGAAAGGCTGTAGGTATTCAAGTAACATTTGCTTTAGGGTTGTGGTTTTAGCCTTTGTTTCTTGAGTCGTATCAGGCTCCAGGGTATCACTAAGGAATTTCAGTAATAAGTCAAGAGTCCAGTTCTGCCTGGCCTTACACATTATATCACCTAATAGTGGGTCCCCATCCCTCCACCCAGTTCCCCAGGATGCTTTCAACTCAGTTCAGCTCAATATAGCTGGTATTGGCCCAAAAAAATGCCAGATTCCCAATGATTAAAAAGAAGAAATTCCTGGGCAATAATCAAATCTTTAAGACAGATATAATTTTTCAGATTGATTCTTCTCTATTCCTGACCAAAAACCCTAGGAGAAAAGGATATTTCCTATGACTCCAAATCAGATTATTTGTTAAAAAATATGGAAAAGGTTAATTTTTTTTTAGCATTGGTAAGGAGTTGGCAGTAGAGTTTTGCGAGGACACACACTGTCATAGAATGGTTTGGGTTGGAAGGGACTTCCCAGCCCACCCAGTCCCACCCCTGCCATGGCCAGGGACACCCTCNTCCCTTGACCTGCTGGTCACTCTGCTGGACACGCAGCCCAGGACATGGTTGGGTTTCTGGGCAGCAAGCATGCATTGCTGGGTCATGTTGAGCTTCTCATCCCCCAACACCCCCAAGTCCTTCTCCTCAGGGCTGCTCTCAGTCCATTCTCCATCCAATGCAATATGTCCAACATATGTATCGGCATGTCATTATTTCAGTCCAAGGCTCATGCATCCTCAGGTCTGTTTGCAATCTGATCATTGATTTCCCAAAAATGTTGTATAAAAAGAGGAAAAACACACAGACAAGCCAACAGCAACAAGGAAACAGAGGTGTTGAATGGCTTCAGAGGAGGAAACAAAACTTAGATTTGCAGCTTGGAGAAAGACAATTATGAGTTAATCCAATATGGACCTTGCAAATCATGAATGATGACAAGAGTGTGCCAAGGAAAATACGTTTATTTCTCAGGATATAAGAACCTGTTGTGAGTTAACCCTGGTAGGCAGCTAAGCACCACATAGCCACACACTCCTGCCAGCAGTCTGGAGAGACAATCAGAAAGGCAAAAGTACAAAACCTCAAGTGTTGAGATAAAGACAGTTTAATAGACAAGGCAAAAGCTGCACCCACAAGAAAAGCAAAATAAGGAATTCATTCAATACTTCCCGTCAGCAGGAAGGTGTTTAGCAGGGCTCCACCACGTGCAACATGATGGCACGGCAAGACAAATGCCATAACTCCAAACGTCCCCACTTCCTCCTTCTTCCCCCAGCTTTTTGTTAGTTGGTAATTTATCACACAGTGGGGCCTCTTCAGCATGACTCACCTCCCCTGGTGATGCTTCAAACTTTCTGACTTCTGGCCAAAATTTCTGTCTTCTGGCCAATCTATGATCACTTCCAGGATTCCTGGATCATCAGGGTTTCCCATTCAAGCCCATTGTGTGTGATCCACTTACTCCATATTGCATCAGTTTGCATGATGCGTAGAGGAGACCCTTCCTTTGAACGTCCAGCCCAGCATAGGCAATTGAGGTGCCAAGAGGAGCTGTACTCCAGAATGAACTGCTGTTGTAATGGCTCAAACCCCTACATATGCTGCTAATATCTCTTTTTCATTTGGAGGGTGTAAAGCACATTTCTCACATCTCGTCCGGTCTGGACTGGCCCAAGGGCTACCACAAGAACTATCTCCTGTTTAATTTCTTCAATGGCTTGTTGCTGCTCCCCATTGAAATTACTGGCCCTTAGGTTTAAATTTGAGAGAAGTGTGTAATTAGATTGTGGAACTTGTTCCCAGGAAGCACTGTGGAAGCCACATAGAACTTGGGGTGAGAAAATTACTGACAATCACTCCACCGGTAGTCCTTAGCATGATAGTCCAGAGCTGAGCTTCAACTCAGGAAATCCCACAACCCATCGCTGCTGGAACCTGTATACGCTGGGCAAAGCCATCTTGCCTTGTTTCACATATTGTTTCCCTAAATAGCTGAGATTGCTTGTGAAGGAGGCAGAACTCTGGCTACATTGACCTTTGGAGCAGACCCAGTGTGTCGTCTGGTTCAACATTTTCAGCAATATTCGTGGCAGTTTGTGTCTCACATGTTTCTAGAGCCCAGTACCCCTCCACTCTGAGTGCTGCTTTGCTCTCCATGGATAGAGGACGGCGGAGACATAATTTTTCACCACAATAAACCAGCAAGACTAATTCTAGATCTGGTTTCCAGAAGATTCAATTCAGTTTTTCCATGTTGTATCTGACATAAAACACTTTAAAATCCAGTTCATCCAGGTGAAACAGAGCTAGGTGCCTTAGTCTCAGCTATACTGCCCAGAATGGGCAGAGCCAAGCTCAGTGCAAGACCATGGCACCCTCTGTCTCCTCCTAAGCCAGGGTATGTCCTTTTTGGGGTAACCTCAGGCTGTTTATGGGAACAGAATCACGCCTGTTATCTTCAGTCCTGGTCTCAGGGCACAGTGAAGGACTCTCCAAAGAGAGGCAGCCCAGGCATCCGTATTAGATCACAACCCAAACTATGGGACCGCTGGGGGGATGTAGTAATTCTTATCTGCAGCATTCAACTGGATGTTCCCATAATATCTGAGCATTGGGCAGACGCTTTTCAGTGCCAAAGTTGGTGGCTCATGATGGGTGATTTCCAGACAGATGCCACTAACCACTTATTAAGGTTAGCCACCACCAAGGCCTCACAAAGTGACACCCCAAACTGGAAGCACGTGGACAAGGCTTGGCTGACCAACGGGGGATGACCAGCATCCCTGCTGGCCTGGGTGGACAGGTCTCTTTTCCTTCCCTCCATTTCTGCAATGCCCAATTCTGCACTGAGTGTCCCATCACCTCCTCCTCCCCAGCGGGAAGTATTTCCCTCCATCAGCGCCAGCCTTGGGGAAGGAGGCAGGAAAGGAAGGCGAATCTGAGTTATCCCTTTGGTGGGAATGCCTCGCAGGCGGGACTGGCAGTGGGAGGGTTGGCGAGGGGGCAGCAGCACCGGCAAATGAGGTGGCCTTGGTCGCACGGGGTGCGTATGCAAATCTGCAGTCCAGCCAGGACTCACCAATTTGGAGCGAGCAAGTCTCCAAACAAATTTCTCTCTCTCTCTCTCGCTCTCTCGCTCTCTTTGGAGGAAAGGTTTTTGCAGTGCTGAAAATCTTGTTGTGTTTATTGCGGTCACAGCCTGGAAGCCTCCATTTGCATATGCAAATCATATGCATTTATGTAAATTCCTGGGCGAATAATATTATCACAGTCCCTGCAGAATAGATTCTCTCCCATGGCAAATCACTTGATTGTGTTTTCTAAACTGAGAGTGACATTGCTTTGACCAGGCATTACTGAACATAACATTTATATCTGATACAAGAAACAATAAAGAAGCCCAGTTCCTGGACACACACCCTTGTCAGCAACTTTATTCAGGCTGCGTTCGTTAGGAAGAGAAGCAGACTCCAGCTCCCAAGCCCTGCCCCCCCCAGCCCCCCGCATCCTTCCAGCATTTGCTGGCAAATAAGTCAGAGCCGAACCCTGTGCGATGCCAAGACAAAGGGGTGGAGGCAGATGCCAAATCACTTTCAAGCCCATGACAGAGCCCTGAGTCACCCAAACTGGAGCAGCTCTCCCAGAATGGGCTCATCTTACAAAAGTGCTGTTGCTGCAGCAACACTAATCCACACGCCAGCGGGCAGAGAGATAATGTAAGGGATGCAACAGCAGATTCGTTTGCTCAACGCCATGCTCAGACAAGGGGAAATTATGGTAAACTAGAGGGATCTGCTTGCTCTGTTTTGAAGCCCTTTGTTTTGGGGGCTCCTCAGGCAAAGGGCTTCTGACATTAGAGGGAACTGGTCTTGGTGCAGGCGAGTGGCTCAGGTCTGACCCTGCTCTCTGCTCTCTGGCTGGGCAATCCCACAAACCCAGCGAGAGGGGGATTTGACAAAGCTCCCTTTGCTGTCTGGGCTGGGAGAAGGACTTCTCCACAAGCCAGTTGAGATCCTAAGGTCAGGCATCACTCTCAGTCTGGTCTGAGGATCTTGCAGGTCCTGTCCCCGATTCCTCACTAGCAATCGCCCATGTGTCCAGTGGGCTCCTGGGCCATCAGTGGTGCAGCAATGGTCCCTCTCTGCACACCCCTCCTGCCCCGCTCTGCTCCGGGGACTGCCTTGCTCCCGTGCTGCAGGACGGAAGGTTCTTCTAGGGCCAGGCAGGCAGTGTGGTCACCATCACCGAAGCCTGGTAAGTAGGGTGATATGAGAAACATATAAAAATGTGAACATTGGCTGATCAGGTCAGTGGAGGAAAACCCTCAGGAAGTTACACAAGATTTGGGGTGGGCTAATTGTGCCTCTCTCTGCCCGCTCACTCACCCCATGGCCAAGCAGGTGGTGAAAGCCGACTGTCCCAGCACTGGGGCTGGAATTGGCCTTTGCCAGGGCTCAGACTTGCCCAGCTCAGAAAGCAGAAGTAGGTCTGGGGAGGAAGCAGCAGTCACCCAACACCAAGGAAAAAGGACCACAAGAACAGAGAGCAGCTGGCGATGTGTTAGTGTGGAAACACCGAGCATGATGGATGTGGAGGTCAGGCTCATGCAGAAAGAGATTGGCTTCAAAGGAGTAAAGGCCATATGGAGACTGCAAAGAGGGTTGGCAGCAGCAGAGGACATGGGGCCAGGCCTTCAAGGACATGGGCAGCACAGGTCAGGATAAAGTACCTCAAATGACTCAGGAGAGAAAACACAGAGCTGGGGAGACAGTCAGAACCTTAAAGGGAGGGGACATGGCTCAGGACACAAACAGCAGGAGATGCATGAGGAGCAGGAGGTACAAATAGAAACTTTTCAGTACCTGGAATAGGCCTTAGAGGCAGAGGAGGAGGGGAAGGGATGGTTGGGAACAGAAAAGAGAGGTGGAGGTGACATGACAAGAGATAGTTAAGATTACAATAGCAGGCAAGAGGGTTGCACTGAGTAAGAGATCAAAGGGAAGGAAGTCCAGGGGTAGCAGGTTTATGATGGAAGAAGGCTGTGAGTGAGCGAAGGGAGTGTGAACAAAAGGTATTTTTTGGATGAGACATTCTCCCATCAGAAAGAGAATGGCTTTTAGGGTTGGATTTTCAACAGGTGATGTTGGGTGATAGTACCAGATTTGGAAACAAGACTTTCTAGGCCAGGTGTTAAAAAAGCAAGAGTTTCGGAAGTTTGAGATTTTTGCCTTGCCAATTCCCATCTCAGTACTGACCAGGGAGGACACTAGAAGGAAAGAGGAGAAATGAGAGATGGGGAGGAGGGTAAGAAGACCTGCCCTAGCAGTTATGTTGGCTCTGGACAGACACATGACAATTCCAGCTCCCGACTGTCTAAAAAAGCTCAACCAGGCAGATGGGTAGGAATGGATGCAAGAAACATTGTCTTTGTGGCAGTGGCATTCAAACCATCTACTACATCCCTTTTTGCACTCTTCATCCTCCTGCCACTCCACCATGTGTCTCTCCATCCTCCCCTCGCAGTGTGATGAATCCCAGAAGTGTATCAGTCAGATCTGTCCCACAAGCCCCACAGCAATGCTTTTGCTCCTTCAGCATTAAATCCGTAGTGTGTTGCCAAAGAACTAAATATTTGGTCACAGAATCACAGAATAGCTGAGGCTGGAAGTGACCTCTGATGATCATCTAGCTCAACCCATCTGTTCAAAGCAGGATTGACTAGAACAGATTGCCCAGTTCTGTATCCAGTTGGGTGATGAGTATCTCCAAAGATGAAGCCTCCACAAGCTCACTAGGTAACCTGTGCCAGTGTTCAGTCACCCTCACAGTAAAAAAGAGTTTTCAAATGTTCAGACAGAATTTCATGTGTTTCAGTTTGTTCTCATTGCCTCTTGTCCTGTCACTGGATACCACTTGGAGTCTGGCTGCATCTTCTCTACCATCTCCCACCAGTTATTTATACATGTTGACAAGATCCCCACCAGGGCTTTCTTTTCTCCTGGATGCACAGTCCCAGCTCTCACAGCCTCTCCTCATACGTCAGATGCTCCAATCCCAAAACATCTTTTCTTCTCCATCAGCTGTACAGATGTTTTGCAGCTCCATTCCATGTCTCATCCTCTGAATCTGCTCTCGTCTTAACAGAAAAGTCCCTTGTTGCTCAGAAGCTCAAATGCCACTTCACTTACCTACATGATTTACCTGCACAAGCATTTGTGTGTGCAGAGATAGAGGTACTGTGGTGGTACTGATAGTGGTACCACCAATAGTGGGACCCAACTCATCCCTGGGTGGGTCTGTTCACTGAGCATCATTATTTCTGTTATAGTCAAACCCTTCCTGAGCAATGAGAAATAAATAGCACAGCCCATGACATTCAAGGCTTCCAGAAGAGCTTTTCTGAATTGCTCTGTAAATAGTGGGCAGGCTTCTGGCTTTCACAGGGCATTGCTAGGGGTGAGGTACACGTTCCTGTGCTAGCTTGCATGAGACACATCTCTGCGGCTTTTCTAACAGCATGTTGGCTTTTCCTGCTGACCTTTTAAAAAGATAATGCACCCTTCATGGTTTGTGCTTGCAGCCTCATCCAACTCTGGTGGGGAAGAAAAGTCAGTAAGAGCCATCTGAGACAGATGTGTAGGCACAATTAAATCCAAATGTCTAGACCACATGTCTAGACTGCAGTCCAGAGAATCTCATCCAGAGGTAAACAGGTAAAACGGGTCAGTGGATCATGTTCTAAAAGTGCATAACTTTCTCCATTTGTTATGAAGGGAGCCTGAGTGACTTAGGAGGAGAGGGCCATAATGGGGGCATCTGAAATTGAGTTCTCTAAGCCAGCCATCTTTTCCATGTGAATTGATTGATGAGGTATCACTGGAGGTGGGTCATCCTCCGGTATCAGGTACTTTCATGGAATGCAATGGAAAGTAACCTCCCATACATGCCTACTCTCTATTGACTGAAGAAGGAAGCAGTACAAATAGTTGCAATTTTGACAACTTTTAGACATCTACAGTTTGGAGAGAAGCATCCATCACTATGAACTTCACAGCCACACTCAGAGTGTGTGAGTATACCAGCCTTTTGCAGTGCTCATTGACTCATCATGTCATAGAATAACTTAGGTTGACTTAGGATCATCTGTTGGTCTCTTATCTGGAGACTGTACTCAAAGCAGCCTCCTGACCATGGTGGTGGTCACCACTGGACTCCCACCTGTATGTCCATGTCTTGCTTGTCCTGGGGAGCCCCAAACTGGACATGGGATTCCACATGTGGTCTCACAAGTGCTGACTAGAGGGGAAGAATCACATCCCTCAATTTCCTAGACACTGTTTTGCTAATGTTGCTCAAGGATGCAGTTGACTTTTTTCCCTGCATGGACACAAGGGTCTCCTGTTCAAGTTGTTGCCTACCAGGATCCTCTAGTCCTTTTCTGCAAAGCTGTATTCTAGCGAGTCAGCCCCCAACCTGTCCTGTTGCGTGGGGCTGTCCCACTCCAGAAGCAGGACTTTCCATTTGCTTTTGTTGAGGTTCATGAGGTTCCCATCAACTCATTTCTCACCCTGTTGAGAATACTCTTTCTGCACACCAGCCCTGCCCTCCAGCCTATCATAACCAGCTGCGACCTAGACTTTGAGCCACTGACCACTAGCCTTTCAGTCCAGTGGTTCACCCACCTTTCAGTCCATCCATCTAGTACATATTTCATCTTTTTTCTGTTGAGATACTATGGAAGATAATCTCAAAGGTCTTGCTACAGCTGAGGTAAATAACATCCACAGCTCTCCTCTCACCACAGAGCCAGTCATCTCATCACAGAAAGCTATCAGATTGGTCAGGCACAATTTGCTTTTGGTAAATCCATGCTGGCTGTTCCCAGTCATCCTCTTGTCCTTGATGTGCCTGGACAGAGCTTCCAAGAGGATTTTCTGCACACAGCTGAAGGTATTGTTTTCCATATCTAGCTGCTGAAGCTGGTGCTATTGGTGTGCCAGTTTTGTTCCATGTTTGCAAGATGCGACATTAATCATCTTTTGGACAACCACATGGGAGAAGTCAGCACGCGCTGCATCTTAGAGGGGGTTGTTCATGACCAACAGAAATGTGACAAACCTGAAATGCTTGAAGTGCATTTAGCAGTGTGAACGTAGACTTAGAGACCAGCACTGAAAAGTGCATTTCTCAGCAGTCCCACAAGCTTATATTGATAAGCAAAGAGGACTCCCAGACAGAAATGTCCATTAACCTAGAAAAAAAAATTCTGTAACAATGCCCATTCAAAGTCCTTAGGAACACAGAAGTATCCACGGAAGGACAATTGAGATATCCTTGAATATACTACATCCAAGACTGGACATAGTAGGAGACAAGGAAAGGCACCAAATTTACATTTATTCAGAGGTTCAGGCTGGCCATTAGGAAACAGTCTTTTCTCTGGGAGGTGGCACAGCCCTGGAACAGGTTCGTGTGAAGGTGAGAGATCTTCACCCTTGACAGTTTACAAAATTTCGCTTGTCAAAATCATTGTCAACCTAGTCTAGGGTTGGTGGTTGTCCTGCTCCAAGTCAGAGCGTGGGTTTGAGGCTTCCAGAAGTCTGTGCCAGCCACCGCTTCTGTGTTTCTTCACACCAGGATATTGTGCTCCTTGCACAGCATATTAACCAGAAGCTCAGTTCTCCTGACACGTTTTCCCCTGCCTGGACTAACAGATACAATAAAGGCCAGGCACACTGCAGCCACCTTTTAACATGAGAAATATATATTGCTATTTGTTGGTTTGATCAGACACAAGTCACAGACCCAAAGCTGAGGAGGTATGGGAAATTCTTAAATTGCATTATAACAGTCAGACTATATGCTCCAATTGTTTCTTCTAGTCTGTTAATTCAGGATTTTCTGGATGGTTTAGTATTCTTCTCTAGAGGTCATTTTAAACCATTTATCAAATGCAGTTATAATCTGACAATCCTACTTTACACACAGGTACAACCTTACAATATCTCATTGTCACAGAGAAGTTCAAATTAATTAATGCTGTCAGCCTGAGTGGTTTTATAACTCCCTTCTTCCAGCCTTACAATTTCTTGCTTTCCCATTTACTGGTTTTCTCCCAATCCCAACTCAGTAATTCTGCCTTTAAAAAGAGCTGCTGGCAATGAAGGGTTTATCTGCTTATTATGCTGTGTGATTAAAACTCCTGTGCACAAGTCATTTAACAATCAGCCAATATCTTGATCTTCCTTCTGTCTCTTCTTTCTGTGCCTGACACAAGCATCTGAATTTCATTATTTCTTAAACTATCAGCACTTTGAGGCTCAACATAGATTTCCAACCATATCTAGACCATCTTTGGTGCTTCTTGGTGCTGGGCTCCTGCAGGAAGCAACTTGCTTTTGAAGAATTGCTGGCATGGAGTCATGTTGGCTATTGAATGCTTCTGTGTGACTAGAGAAAGGATTTGTATTTGTACAATAAGGAACATTAAGGAGGATCAGGAATTAATTTTCTTTCACTTATGACTCTCCTCACTCCAGAAAATGCAACAGGAATTGCATTGGTCTTCCTGCCCACAACAGAATTTTGCCATAGTCCTCCCTCAGTCACAGTGCTCTCCATCCTCTTTTGAGAAACTAATGTCTGCTTCTCTTATAGAAGATCCAAAGAGATGCATGGACGTTTCTCAAATCTACACCGGCATCAGTGATGAGCTGTTGTTCCAGCACATACAGATGCCTGGATTGCTTATGAGAGCCAAGGCAACTCATGTGGCTCCATGCTCCACAATGGCCCACGTGACCTAAGAGGAGACAACCGAGGTCCTGATCTAGGAGACATCTCAATCTCCTATACAAAGGGCTTTACACACCTGGGAAAAGTCCTAAAGCAGCTGTGCAAATGGGTGTGCAGGGCAAGATCCGTGCTGGTAGCACACACATTGTTTTGGAAATGCCTAATTGTCTCCAGAGCAAATTATCCCTGGTAAGGATGGGGAACTCAGAGAGGCAAAGGGTATGCAGGAAGCCTGTGATGCGTCAGCAAACTTGTCCACGTTTGGTCCAGGGAGTTGCTGAAGATGCTCCTGGCCCAGCTTGATATGCAGGACTGCTCTGGGTCCCATAGCAGAATTTGTGTCTGCTCTTGAGCCATCAGGACTCAAAACGCAGCTGAGGCTATGAAAAAGGTGCTGAGCAGACAGACACTGCAGGACACAGGAGGGAACTAGCCAGTCACCCGGGGCAGTGGGAGCAGCTCCCAGGTTTCCACTGGTGTTTGCAGACTGTTGATGCTTCTGCAAGATAAGCTGCAGGCAGAGCACTTGAAAAATGTTTGAAGCTAATTTATTTACAAAGCTTGTTTGGATGAGAAAGGAATAGAGCAGATCCAGCAGATGTAGGGCAAACGAAATCTGCAGGGGACAGAGGAGCTTTGCTCAGTGCTCCTTGAATTTAAGGGCAATATTTCAGCATCTCATGCCGTCAGCACGCCATTCAGCCCAGCCATTTTCAGGAACCCAGTATCCTTCCTCCATCCCCTGCGTGAGAGACCCTGGGATTCGTGTGAGGTCTGCAGTTATCATAGTGTTATTGCAAATCACTGAGCTGACTTTAAATCTTATTACACACAGTACTCCTATATCCTTCCATGTCTATCACCTGATAATTGAAGGGCATCTTACCAAATGCTGGTGGACAAGTTAACCTTTGTTTAGAGGGTAAATAAGGAATATTGATTTCCTAGAAGCCCCCCTCACCTACAGCTGCACCCACGCTCCCCTAACTGCCCAAGCACATCCTCCTCCTTTTGCTGCCTCTGTCAGTGCAGCCACAGGTCCATGATGGCAGAAATCACAGCAAGACACAGACCATCTGGGCTTTTCCTCTTCATGAACCCAGAGGATAGGAAGGGGAAAAAGAAAAAAAATCCTTCTTGCAAAGCCAGGCAGGGCTGTGTACTGTGACCACTGAACTTGATCCCTTTACCCCAAGGGTGAGGAATTCATTTGTATTGACTCAAACAGTTCTTTTCAGAAAAGCGCAGGCTGGATTTGAAGACAACCAGTGTTAGAGAATCTGCAACAAGTGTTGGACATTTGTCTTTTTTCTTTGAAACATGTGTCTTTGCATTTTGCTGGTCTGAATTCCCACTCACCAGCCATTGTCTTGCCCTCTTCTGCTGGACAGAAAGTCTTAATCTTCCCCTTCTTCTCACTGTAACTAAATAATCTCTCAGAAGTCTTTCCAATAGACTAATCAAACTGTCAACATAAGCCACTGCCTCAGCTCACTGCTATTGCTCTTTTGTCCCCTTTCCATGTTTAACATCCTATTTACAATACGGAGGAGGCTTAAAACACTCCAGTTTCTGCAGTAATGGCTGCAGCACCATGTGCTCTTGACTGGGTAAGACAGCACACGCTTGGCCAGAACTCGATGAAGGCAACAGCGGTACAAAACCATCCTTAATACGTCCAGGAGGGAAGCTGTAGGCAACCCTCAGAGCCTGGGAGCTGAGTAATCCAATTTCATAAACATGACACTGTCCTCTTCCCCCTTGGATGTCTTATTTAACTTTTCTGAATGTCAAAGGAGGTGGTTGCATTCTCATGGAGATACCATTGTAGAAGGCGATGACTCACAGCCTATATGAGCTTCATTAAAGCGCTGCGCGGCTGCTACACGAGCCGTCTGCCATTAGAGAAGCCACATTTCTGATCAGGCTTTGATGTGTCCCAATACATTTACAGTGCAGTCTTGAGTAGATGCTCTTATACCAGCAGACATATCAAAAAGGGTGTCCGTTTGTGAATGCTGCTGTGTCCTTGGGCTGGTGCCCAGGGCTTTGGTCAGTGCCTGGGAGTCATGATGCCTTAGACCTTGTTTCTGGCTCATGACTCAACTTGGAGCTGATCACTTCCTATCTCAGTTTATCCTACCTCCTGACCTGGTACTGGGGGAAAAGAGAGGTATTGTCACAGCAAGGGGAAAGCAGAGTGCCTCAGAAGGTAGCTGGGCAGTCACAGCCAGGTGGCGAGCAACAATAAGATCATTCTTGAAGAACTTTATCCTTTGGCATCCTTTACTATCATTTTCCTTTTCAATAGATACTCCTGAGCTTTCCACGTTCCAAATACAATTGCAGTACCCAAGAGATGAATACTGAAGTTGAGATTAGGTGTCTTCTAGGGTTTTGCATATCTTCAGCCAAACTCAGCTGACTTTCACCTAGAGAGAAGGTACCTGACAGCAAAGTCAGTCCAACAATTCACCCCTCCAAGAAGGGGGCATGCCTGCCGCTCCATCTCTCTTCCCTTTGCCAGCGCCTCGTTCTCTCTGCCAAGCACTCCCCCACCCATTCACTTGTGTCAGGTCTGGCATCTCTTTAGATCCAAACCAGAAAAAAATTGACTTGCTAAACAGAACACTAATTCAGCAAAACCAAAACTAGAGTCAGTGGCAGGAGGAACACCTGGGTCTTGTGTAGGGAGGGCAGGTGAGACACCCCATTTTATTTTATTGCAGCCTGACTGCAACCTGTACTGTGAAAACTGTGCAAAACAGTGGCAGAATGGATGTGGGTGGTGAGTGGCAAGTTCATACACAGGAGTGCAACTCATCTCATGCCTACAGGACAAAAGGAGATAAGGAAAAAAAATTAATAAACCAACAAGACTGAATTCAGTTCATATGGCAAAAATCTCACCATAAACCTTCTGCTCTTGGTCAGATCTTGGAGGTCTGCCCTGGGTCATTCTTCTCCATAGCTGGACTTCACCCAGTAAAGCCCATGTGCATTGCACTGTCTGGGACTCAAGGGCAGGTTCATCAGACCTAATTTGAGAAGTCCTTCCCTAATTGTCTGTGGAGTCAATGGAGCTTTCTGGAGTGTGGTACCTCTCCTCTACAGTAACTTTACATGGACTAGATTAACTGTGCCACAGCGGTGCCTGCTTTTCTCCACCAGTTACCCAGGAAGTTACAGCCACCTGGAGTGTAAAATGGAGAAGCGAACCTGGTCCCAGGGACAGGGAGAACAGGAGGTCCCATCACCTCAGTGTCAGCCACATTCAGGTTAGGAGCAAAGCTAAAGGAATCCATGTTTTCTAGAACTCTGAAGCTGTGTAACAGCACCCAACATGTCCTGGCCCTTGCACCCATCTCATCACCCACCCCGACCTTCACCTGCCAAAGCCACTTCTGGTCTTAGCCTGGACCTGTTTGTACTGGCAATATTTGCATTTCCCTAAAACCTTTCACATCAAAGAACTTAAACTCTGCTGGCAGCAATCCCTGCAAGGCACTTATCCCTCCCAGGGCCCACAGACCTCACCATCCCTGCCTGGCAGACCAACTAGACCATCAATGGCATCACTGAAATTCAGCCACACTCAGGTTAATCACAGCATCCTTGGTATCTCAGAGCTGGGTGTTCATTTTCCACCATCCTGTCTGAAGAAGGATGCTTCTCACAGATGAGGGCTGCCATCTCCAGCCCATGAGAGGGCACAAGATATGAACAAGTCTCTGCAAATAGGTCACCATGTGAATTTGCTGTGTCCAACCAGCAAGAGCTCTCATGCATATGTAAAGCTGAGGTTGTTTTCTCCTTGTCAAAACGCAGTCTGTTAGTTTGTCTTGGCAGCAAGCACAGGGAACAGGCAGGTATCACTGAAATGCTGACCCAAAGCACGACTATGCTGTAACTATTTTAGAGTTATTCATCAGCTTGTGTCTGTATAGCTGTTGAGTTACAGGGGTTTGCAGCCTTCATCATTCTCTGAGGAGCTGTGCTCTCCCATCATCCTTGTCCTCAGTCTCAGGTTGTGTCCCATCCTCCTCATGCATCCTCTGCCAGCATACTCCTGCATCACTCCCAGAGCTGACAGTCACACCACTGAGGGGACGGATGCTTCCTCTTGTCCAAAATCAGAGCCTGTTACACTAAGTCACAGCAGTGCTGGTGGGAAGGGACCCTTAGGAGTCTGTGGTCCAACCTCCCCTCGTGCAGAGCCATCCCCAGCACCATCCCAGGGCAGCAGGAGCTTTCTCCAACTGAACCCCACAAACTCCCATGGATGGAGACCCCCACATAAGCATGTGGAAAGGGAATTTTTCCTAATGCCCAACCTAAACTTCCAAGCCCCACTTCTAGTTGTTGCCCCTTGTTATATCTAGTACCACTGGGAAGAGTTTGGGTCCGTCAGATTTTCAACTGCCCCATAAGCAGTTGTAGGTTGTTGTTAGACACCCCTCAGCCTCCTCTCCTCCATACTAAACCAGCCCAGCTCCTACCACCTCTCCTGGCACACCACAGCCTCTCAACCTCTGAACATCACGGTCGCATCTCTTAGACACTGTCCACTTTCTACACATCTGTGTTCACTAGTGAACCTAACATTGGATGCAGAGATCCCAATCTGGTGCCACCAAGACCAAGAACAGCAGACAATAACTTCCCTTGATCTGCTGACCCCATGCTGACATAGCCCAGTAAGTGATTTGCTTTGTTGATATTGAGAGCAACCACTGATTTGGGTTCAGAAGAGGCATGTTCAGTCATTTCACTGGTAGGAATGATGAGTGAACCTTGTACTAGGAAACAAGTGGCCCCCAAAAAATTCACATCATTTAGTCAAGAGTTTAAAAAACATTTTAGGGGTGCAAGGTTAGGGGTCTGTGGAAGAGGGAAGATCTCGTTGCTGACATGCTGGAGAAGCTACACTGAGCATTGCTCAGCAGTGCCAGGCGGAGGGGAGCACGATCTTCTTGGGCGGCATCACATTAGCGTGGAAACCTGATGGGTTTGGAGATCTGTGGATCAGGAATGGTTGTGGGATCAGAAACAGCAAACAGGATGGTCTTTTTAACCCTGGAAGAGCTGAATTTTCACCACAGTGATGAAGACACCCTTTGCAGGTGGACACTTTTCTGCATTTGCTCTTCTCCTCAATCCCAAAACTGCCTGAGTCTAAGCAAGATCTCAACCCCTCTCTGCTCAGATTGACTGCAGGCCATTGCCTCCTCCTGTACCCACCAGAGTGGGGCTGCCTGGGGTGCTGTGCATCGAGGACGTCAGCAAACACCCTCTGTGCCCATTTCAGCAGTTTCAGAGCACAGGCATTCCTAAAACATGTTTTGTTCAGGCCAGACCCAGAGGGACTGGTGCCATCATATCCAGGAGTCACATAGGCCAGTCGTCACCAAGGGTAAATTCCCAGATTTGGAGGTGATCTAGATGACGATTATGGACTGGCAGTAATTCAGTTCTTCCTACCGAAGGTGGCTCCTTAGCCTGAGAGAGGGAACATGATTTTGAACAAGACTCCTAACCTCATAGGTAGAGCAGACCAGTCTTCAGTGGGCAAAACACCTGGTTCCCAAAACCTGCATGCTTGGAAGCAACTTTAGAAGGAGATGGTCCCACCCCAGAATTACTGTCCCACCACTGGGACATTGCCCTCAGACATCAAAGTTTGCATCTCCTCGGCAGAGGTGGGATTCAGCCAGACATCTCTCATGTGCCATGTGCTCGTCCCAACCCAAACGTGTTCAGCGGAAGAGGATCCTACGGCTGCTGAACACAAGTGGGCTCAGCCTGGTACTGGTGTGAGCACCCTGTGACCGCCCAGAATCGGTCCAGCAGACAGAATGTGAGGATTAGCACCCTCCTACCATGTGAGTAGCAGCTGACATTATCTGCAAAATTCAGGCATTTGAGATGGTAAATATGATGTAGATTATTTGGTAGGTCAGTGGGAGATTGAAGAAAACACATTTGGGCTTTAGACATTGAAAAAACTGACCACACCATCCATGTGTAACTCCTACTTTCAGCTAAGAAACCATCTCATGATACAGGCCCTGAACGAATATTTGGATTTTGAGTGATGCGTCTCCCCTGCACCCCTGTATGCCCCTAAACTTCATTAAACCTGAATGTGGATGCACTTTATAAAGGGAATGAGGGAAACTGCATCCCACTGACAATAGTGACTTGTTTTTTAAGAGTGGAGAAAGAGGATAAAACACAAACAGGATGGTCTTCTTTAGGAGGGATGCTCTGTTGTTACTGGGCACTCATTGGCAATTTTTTCACAATGGTTGAAATCGCGGAGTGAAAAATACATACAATATGGTTAATATTGCCATGAGTGTAAACACTCACAGGGCCCACCCACACTGAGCAGGGCGAGCTCCTCCCCAGCTACCTCCTTCCAGCATTCACCGTGATGCTTCCTAGAGCCTCATCCTGGCTTTTTCCTTCCCTGGCTTTCCCTTTTTGCCTGTCACTGCACCCAATAACCTCCTTCCCATCCATGTCTCCCTGGGATTAAATGCTCAGAGCTTAAAGTAATCCAGCCTCTGCCAGTCAGTCTGTAGGGCAAGTCTCCTCTTGCCTTCTCTGCCATCTTCCGCTCGCTGGCACTTCATTCTCCTGCTGCAGTGTTTCCACCAGACTCACCGCCCTGCAATAATCTGGGACTTGTTGAGCCCTCAGAAACTGTCTGGGGTCCCCGTCTCAGGGACCTCAGGAGAAAATGGCCTCTCCGCTCCCGGAAGGCTGGTGTGGCCAGCCCTGGCATCAGCATCAGTAACTGAGCCGTGGGGCTGAGATCACCCGTTCAGCTTTGAGTGGTCAATGCAGGGCCTTCGGGAGGACCTCACTCCTTCTTTTTCCAACAGATGTAAGGAGGAGGCAATTTAGCAAGGACTTTCCAGGTGCCCACACGAGCACTGTCAGCAGCTGCAAATCCAGCTGAGGAGGGCAAGGCAATCTGCCTCCCCAGACTTCGCGTGTCCACAGTCGAGCCTGGTATTCAGCCCCCTTCAGCCAGGCAGATCCCCACATCTGGTCAGAGGAAGTGCACGCTCCATCTCTCTTTGGAGGCTGCTGCCTGCCCAGTCCTCTTCTTTTCTTCTCTGCTTGAACTGCCAGTCTCAGGTGACCTTGAGGCAATTCTTGTCATACAAATGTTGCTTACAACCACTCTTTCCCATCCATTATGTACTGCTTCACTTCCAAGAAGTGGCAGTAGCTCCTAGGACCCAGACCAGACTGAAGAGTTTGTTTGTCCTCCTCTGTCTCTATCAGCAGATCCCAGGGGCTTGAGCTGGTGTCCTGCAGCCCAGGCTATCCCAGCTTCAGTTTCCCATTGAGCATCAGCTGATGACGGTCACCACCTGACTGGTGCCTCTCTGCGATCTGACAGGTCTTCATGCTTAGCAGGACCCAATCTCTCCACCTCTTGCAGAAGACATTTCATTATTTTGACACCATTTCCAAATAGCACAGTTGATGGGGAGGATGGAAACCTGCTCACAGCAAGCCCAGGAGTGAATTCAGAGGGGACCAACCACTGCAGACTTCCGCACCAACCTTCTCACGTGCTGCACGCAGCAGGATCCACAGTGAGTTGCCAGAGGGCTTTCAAGTCCTTCTCCAGTGAAATAGTCATTGTTTGCCCCACTTTGAGAGGCCCCTAAACCAGTGCCCATCACCAGGTGTTTTTGGTGGAGCACCATGAAGAAGGGCTTCATTGAGCTTTTCTGCCTCCTTACTGCAGTACAGTCGAGTGATAGGTCACAGGGAAATGAGGTTATCACTCCAGCACAACCAGACCACTTGGTATCAAGCCGACAGGACAAAAAAATCTTTGTTCACAAAGAACAATTTCCCCGTGTGCAGATACAGGGCTTTTCATTTCACTTAACATAGATTTAGCCTGGGATGTATTTCAATAGCTACTTCAACATCAGTGTTGATTGGGGGCTAAAATAAAACAACATTACCCCATCCCTCTAATTCCTTAGACCCTAAGAAGCCTTCTCTTCAGCATTTCTTCATAGCATTCTTTTTTTTTTTTTTTTAGCAATACTTGAGAAATCACCATTCTGATTATCTCAAAATAAAAGCACATGCATTAATGGCACCTCTCCCTTCATCTGGGATTGTAGGCAGGGTACATGCTGTCCAACCCTCCTACACTGATCAGAGGATCATTTCATTAAGTGTTTTCTCCTTGTTTCCTTCTGGGAATAATCAACATTTCTCCGCAAACGGAGCAGGTTGCCACATTTCTAACCAGCTGGTGCTACATGCCCCTGAACAACCCAGCTTGACCAACCCTGGTCTTTGCAAGATCCTTCCATGGGGCACTGCCCCACCACTGGGAACATCTCTCTGTCCTGTCATGCTTGGAGGAAAGATTAATCTCTCCTAGAAGAGGTTGCTGGAAGACGGCTCTGCAGCTCCTCATAGAGGGAGGCACCGTTGGCTTGCATGGACAATAAATAAAAAATCCTCAAGGACCTGGAGGAATTGAAATGCCCTGAGCTGTCCCTCTGGGAGAGCTCTCTAGGGATGTTTAAACTATCTCTAAGCAGCCACGGGTTTGGGAGTGATTTCTAGGTGAACTTTTGGGTTGTGAAGGTTTTAGAAACGTTTCTAGCCCTTAGGTGTGATTAAATTAAGGGAGAAACTTAATTGGGTGGAATCTGGCCTTCTGGGCTGCTGAATTTTGTGCAAATCATGCAATTCATACATACTATTTAGTGAGGTAATTTTCAAACACACCAACTGGAAAAAAAAGCTCTCTTGTTCAAGACATCACATCACGCTGGTGTGTAAATTCTACAGAGACTTTCCAGGGCAGTAATACAGAAAAACCCTCCATCCACGTTCATGCACGTGGGACTTGCCCCTGTCTGGGGGATCAGCCTCTAATCCTTAGGCAGCTGAACCCCTTTTTTTTAAGAAAAAAATGAAGTTCCTGTCTGTTTTGCAGAGCCCACCAATGATGGCAGAGTTTGGCAGAGAGTCTGTGGAAACAGTGGTATCTCCATACCAGGGACACAAGTGCCCGCTCTACAGAAAAGCTCGAAACTCAAGACACGTTCAGTAGAGATTAAACAGTGGGTGATTTATGAGCGAAGGCATGAGATTCATTAAAGCTATCCAGTTCCCTAGAAAACTGCAATGTTCCTTATTTGAATTCTGTCATATTTTTGTCTGTTCTCTATATTTAGTGAAGACCTGGCATTTCTCAGGTTCACATGTGCATTCATATTGCATGCTTTGACTTGCAAAAATTTCCCTCTTGCTGCTCTTGATCTTCAGACAAACTCAAGAATTTGTGTCTTACCCTGTTCACGAAAGGCTGCAGTCAGCAAATTACAAGAATTAAAAGATATGAATATTATACCAGATATAATACCCCCTCAAAGGTCAGACAGCAGAACAGAGGTAGCAGCTGGAGGCACTTGCTTGCCTATAAGGACACCTCTGTCAAAGCTGGGGTGAAATTCATGATCTCTGAGCTTAAAATGAACGTCTGCCCCTTTGTAAAAACACCTTGAGCGTTGCATCAGGCTGAGCTAGAGAGTTCAAAACATACCGTAACAAAACGAACAGGCTCCGGGTCCCCAGCTGGAAGGTTTGGGTTCATCCTGCACCTCTGCTCACAGGGATTTTGCACAGCCCTTTACTTACCTGAAAAGCAAGAGTGTGGTGATGCCTCTGCTAGGGAGGGGGAGAGGGCAAAATTCGTGGGAGCTGGGAAGGCCTCATACAGCACTAAAGAAAGAGAAGGAGCCAGCATGAAAACTTGTGGCTCCCAATGTGTGTTTCAATGTGTCACCCCTGGGTCACTCAGCACTGTAAAACAGTGGGATGCCAGCCTGTACAATTGTCCATTTTTAGCAGAACATGGCCCAGAATTGCAAAATGCCAAATATGTCTAAAAATAGTACAATGAAAAACTCTCCAGGCAGAAAAAGGTTTTCTCCAAGACAGCGGGTGGCAAACGAGATCTGAACTGTGATCTGGTTTTCTCCTGCTGATTCATAGTTTTCCTGGTGCATTATACGAATTTCAGGGATCGATACAGGGCGTTGAGGAGACGTTAGAGGGCACAAGCAGGATGGACGTTTGCCTCGTCACATTGTGCTGCAGTGACCTGAGCTGCTGTGGGAGGAAACATTGTGGTTTAAAAGAGCCTCATTTCTACCAGGTCCTTGGAGCCCTCAAGGAGTTTGCTAGCCGTGGCTCTAAATAAATAAAATAGTTGTTATTTAATTGATGCTGAGACAAAGGGAGAAGGTGACGGTGTGGTGGCCCCCAGCACTCACACAGCAGAGCTCTGATGGAGCAGGCTCTTTGCACGGGTCTGTTCTGGCTCCGGGGCAGGAGGGAGCCAAAGGAAACCTGAGTCTGAGCACATGGTACTCACTAACCGACATGGCCCGTAGGCACGGCGGTTGCTGTGACCTCCCTTCATCACTGGAGTCATCACTCATCACTGGAGTCATCCTCTGTGCAATGCTCACAGCCACGGGTTTCTGCATGGTCTCCAGCTGTGCTGGGGGCTCCGGGGATGAAAACATAAGCTCCTTACAATTTTGTCAAGGGAAATGGCACAGTGGGGTACAGGATCCCTATAGCATGTCTACATTTATGTGGGACATCCCTCGGGAGAGGCAAGGAAGAGTTGCAATGAGGAGAGTCTCCATCTCCATGGCACAAGGTGCACCCTTGGAGACATGCAGCTCTACAGCCCAGAGCTTCCTGCCCAGCTGGCCACAGGGCTGGTGGTGTCCTTGATACAGTGGGAAAAAACAAAAACTGCTCTTCAGATTCGTCTTCTTTCAGCTGCTAAGTTTAGAGCTAGAAAACACTCCCTTGCCAGCACATACCAGAAATTTTCTCCCTGCATTTCAAGTAAAAAGCTGCAACACTGACCTCAGGCAGTCACAGCAAGCACAGATGCTGCCCCACTTTGGAGCTCGTTGGAGGTTGGAGTACACTCCTCATACAAATGTTGATGTTTTCCAGGGCTGAGACAGGAAAAAACCAGGTTGCTGTCATCTAGCTGGGCTCCCAGGATTCATTAAAGGTGGCAGCAGGTTTATGGGGTTGCAGAGGAAAGAGAAAGGGGTGACCATGCCAGATTGTTTCGCAGGAAGCTGGTCCCCTCCTGGCACTTCGCTTTCCTTTTTTGTCATCCTGAAACTGGAATGTGAAACGTGTGTGAGTGAACCCTTCGAGTCAGCCCTCACCCTGCCCTGCACACACAGCAGTGGATGGAGAAACCTCTTTCCAAGGAATTGCCAGACAGCAGCCAGGCAGGGCATCACCCCCGGCGAAGTTTCAATGCCCCTGCTCCACAGGAGGAGCGGCTCACCAAGGTTTGTCTCCGGCTGGTAAAACCCAGCCCAGATGGGCGGCCCATGGAGCACTGTGTAGTCCTGAGTGCTCCGAGCAACCCGTTTCCAGTCCCCTGCAGAGAGGAGAGAAGAAATGTCCTCGCAGCTTTTGACCTCACTGGCAGGAAACTTTTCTTAGTGTGCATCCTAAAAACCCCTTTTCATATGTTTTGGCACAGTTCTAATCTGGCCAAATCCTGCTCCTTTCAAATACTACTAGGTCTAATTTCTCTTGATGCCCTGTGTCTTTCCAACCAGCGGCCCAGGTAGAAGAAGGTGAGTTTGCTGGCCGTCTCTGTAGGAAGGATGACACGGAGAGAGTGGGCACAGTACCTTCCATGCCGAGGCAATGCAAAGACGTGAGTGACCTGGACCAGGATGCAAGGATGCACCCACCGGCAATGTGCGGAACGAGGATCTGCACCAGACCATTTACATCAAAAGCTCTTCCCAGACCAATGGGAACCACAGAGAGTCAACTCGAGGCTGCTGGATCCACGGCTCTGCTATGTCTAGCACTATCGGATGGGAACAAAAGGAGTCGCTGGCCTGACAGACAGTGTCGGGACTCCTGAGAGATTTAAGGGATTAAGCAGAGAAAGAGAAAAGGGATTTCCCGTGCATTTGCCATAGGCACTCATGCTCCTCGTGTTGCGTGCCGCACTCACGCGCGCACACAAAAGCCTACCTTTATGTGCACATCTGTCTGCTCACACTTGTACACGCAGCCATGAAAGGGAGTCTCCCAGCCAAGCACAGCTGTCCAGCTTTTACTGCTCCTGCCCTTGAGTGTGCGAGCTGATGCTGGGAAAATGCGTCTGTCACCTTCTGCGGGTGAGGCTGGGGGCAGCAGAGCCGGGGTAGGAAATGGCTATTTCCTTTGGCGCGATGGGAGCGTGAGAAACGGAGGCTCAGGGCATTAGCACTGAAGGAAAGACAGGAAAGTGTGGGGTCTCTAGTTCCTGCAGTTGGCAGCCTTGGAGTTGTGTTTTGTGCTTTAAAAATTGTCCATGCCCCCCTCTTATCCCAAATTCACCCTGTGATACTTCCTTTCCTAAGGTATTTGCTTCCTCCCCACGAGCTCGCGTGACTGTGTTAGAGCCACACAGAGCCAAGATGTGCCCCTGGGATCTCAGATCTGGATTTCCAATAGGTTCTGTTTCATCTTCACACCTCAGCCACTACACAGAGAAATCATCAGCCCATGGGACCCAGGAGGTAAAAGCTGCAGCATCTTACCCACAGCACCCTGACCAGTGTCTTCCCGGGACTTCTGGGCAGATGTGGATGATCAGCCAAGAGGAATGAGATTTTTTACATCTGTTTAAGAAGGATCAGCATTGGGAAATCACAAGTTCATTGACACGAGAACAAAAATTAAAATTAGGTGATGACTAAAAATATGAAAATTAGGTGATGACTGGAGAGAAGGTGCTCTCAGTAATCAACAATAAAGAAAATTAAGAGCAGGCACTTAGGAATGATGGAGTCCCTGCAAAGGAGGAAGAAAAGGAAAAGGTGGGAAAGCTTGGAATGGGCCATCAAAAGCAGATGGATTCCTGTACGTGGGTAAGCAACTTCACCATCTGGGCGTGTGACCACATATGACCAAAAGCAGCCTCCTCCCTCCCCAGGGGCCTCTCTCACGCAACAGATCACAACTCCAACCTCAAAACAGGTGGACCAAAACTGACTGCACATCTCCGGCCAGGCCTTCCAGGCAGGGAAGTCTGTGAGAGGGCTTGGGGGGTTAAAGAAGGGATTTGACCAAATCTGTGGTTGAATGGAAGGCTGGATCCTCCCAGGAGTTCCCCAGAACTTCAAGGGAAGTCCCAGCTCTTACTACCTCGAGGCCAATGCTGCTTTCTGTGGGCTCCCTGAGGGATTGAACTCATCCAGATAAAAAAACTGGGACAGGTTTTACACCGGTGGCCTATGGCACAATTAACCTGAATGCATGGCATGGTGTGGAGCTCATGGCCAGCACACCAGGCCAACCCTCCATCACCACTTCTGCAAGAAACTGCTGCTGCAGGCACATCCTTGTAAACTCTGACATTGAATATGAACTTCACTTCCACCACTGTGCAAACCCAGGCAGGAGAAAGCATCTCATACCGTACCACCTCCCCAAGACTGGAGTCTGTCTGTGAGAGTGGGTGTCTGGAGAAACACAGCATGCTGTCCTGCCTGTTCCCTTGCTTGGAGCTGACCAGTCTTCCCAGCAGTGTTGAGCTCCCCCCCATCAGATTGCACTTGGTGGGAGCTGGAAGCACAAAGCAGCTCTGGGAACCAGTCCTAGTGCGCTTCCCATTGCGCTGTGTTGTCTCCCAACCGTATCTGGTTGTCCTTCCTCTGTGTGTCCATCCGAGGGTGTGGGAGATGGAGTCAAAGCATTGTGTGCAGTGCCCTGAAGCCTCGGGCAGCTGCCTCACTGCTGGGTAGGTGGGCAGAGAGCTGCAGGAGAAACAGGACTGAGAGACAGTTGAGCAGGAGACTGTGGCAGAAGACAGCACTGAGGCAGTGATTAGAGGCATGTGCTTCCCATCCAGGGTGGGAGTCAGGTCTTCTCGTTCCATGTCTTCAGCAGAGATGTCTCACCTGGGCAGGTCCCCCAGGATTCCCTTTACATCCTACAATCATTAGTGTGCAATTAATTCAACCAATTACTGGTGTCAGCTCAGCATCCAGCCTGAGACTCCAGGCTGGTTGAGCAGTTCAGTACAAGGATGGTCAACCACAGGTCTCATAAGGCAGTGGCATCTCTGCCCTTGGAGGCTTTCAAATTCTAGAAGGACAAAGCCCTGAGAAACCTAATCTAACCTGAAAACTGGCCCTGCTCTGAGCAGGGGGTTGGACTAAAGTCCTCCTGGGGTTGAATTAACCAATGACTATAAAATGACTGAAGATTGCTCACGTGCAATCTTCAGGTGTGGACAGGTGGGTTAGGGAAAACCACCACAAAACTGGGAGAAGTGGTTGATACCCCAGATGGTTGAGCTGCCATTCAAGGGGACCTCTAAAGGCTGGGCAATGGGCAGACAGGAAGATCATGCAATTGAGCCAAGGGACCTGGGGAGGAACAACCCCAAGCACCCATAAAGGCTGGGGGCCGACAGCTACAAAGCAGCACACAGAAAAAGATCTGGGGTGGACAAAAATTTGAACATGGAGCAGCAATTAGGGCTGCACAAGGAAAAGCATTTCCAGCAGGGAGAGAGAGGAGATCCTTTCCCTCTACTCAGCACTGATGAGACTTCACCTCAGCCCTGTGTCCAGCTGTGGACTCCCTAGTACAAGAGAAATGCGGATATACAACGTCAGAGCTCTTTAATGTTTGCCTATGCCAGTACCTGGACTGTGAGGTTTCTGCACTGGAAGCAATTGAGTTCCTCTGCTCTGTTACAGAACCGGCTGCTCATTCACAGATTTGACCACGCGTTCTGGAGGGACACTGCAGGGTGGGCTGGATCCTACACAAGGCAGTAGCTGTGAGACTGTCCTTGTTTGTGTGTAATAGCAGGTATCTCAGGGCTTCTTTGAGCAAGTATGTGTCTTCAGTGACAATTTCTGGCCAAATAAGCAATTTGACTCACATATTTCATGCTGGGGAAATGACAGGTGCTTGGACCAGGAGAAGGTCCTCCTAAATCCCTCCAGCATCTTCACCATATACCAGCACATCTGCCTGACCCACAGCTGCAGCTAGAGTCTGACGTCCATCAGGGTGGAACCGTGGTGGTTCAGTCTCTGCTGGGACCACCTGCACAGGTGTCAAGACAGCCTGGAACACGTGGCATTGAGTGCCTGACCCCAGAGCAGCCCCTCTCCTGTAAATGGTGATCCATTTGCTGATGAACTTGGCATTGGACAGGACACTTCCTGCCTCGTCCACAATTCAGAGGTTCTCACGTCAGTGTCTCCTGACAGCTGAGACACCCCAGGGTATTCCCCAGCCTCCAGGTGTTGCTCCCCTGGATACAGCTCCTTGAAGGTCCTTTGTCAGATCCACCAGCCCCATGGGGATGTCTCAGATACTTGGGAGGCTCTAGGTGCCTCCATGTAGGGAGCTGAGTCCCTCCCTCTGTGCCCACAAAGGACCAGGGTGTCTTCAGGTGTGATCACATCACTGCTATTCACTAGGAGGTCTCTTGTTTTCTTATGAAATCCCTCTTTTTTCAGTACTTTGTCTCCCTGAACTATCAGTTCACCTTGGCTCATCACATTCCCCCTGGGATGGTCGCAGGAGGCAGGACCAGTAGTGCCAGCTGGTTTCCCAACCCTCACGTTGTCCTCTGTTCCTCGCAGGTCCCTTGCACTAGGCCAGCAGTATAGCTCCCTGGGGTCCCAGCCCATCCTCTGCGGCTCCATCCCTGGCCTCGTCCCCAAGCAGCTCCGCTTCTGCCGCAACTACATTGAGATCATGCCCAGCGTGGCCGAGGGGGTGAAGCTGGGTATCCAGGAGTGCCAGCACCAGTTTCGGGGACGCCGCTGGAACTGCACCACCATCGACGACAGCCTGGCCATCTTTGGGCCAGTCCTGGACAAAGGTAAAGAGTGAAGGCGGGGGGCTGTGGGGAAGCGGGTTTGCCAGTGCGGGTAGAGCTGTCACGTCTCCACTTGACTTTTGGACACCCCACACCATGAACGTCCTACTGGGAACACACTGGGGAAAGAGTCTGATGTCATAGCTTTCGACCCTAATTTCTGCAATTTCTTTTTTCCAATTTTTTTCTGTTTTGTCGAAGGGGATAATGAGAGAAGGGTCTGTTCCCATTCCAGGACCTCTCAGTGGGATAAAGTACAGAAAGGGGAAGGTCTAGCCCCATGCATGCTCACATGTTCTGGAATCACGGGCTCCATCCTCCCTGCCCAAGGCGTGCAGCACATCCAAACAGGGTCCAGCAGACCCATGAGAAAATTCAAGGTCAAGTTCCTTGGGGCAAGACAGGTCCTTTGCAGCATGCACGGTCTACCCCAGGAGGCCAGCGGGTAGGATTTTCCCCTGCCACTGGGAAGCCATGGTTGAAATCCTGACCAAGCTTAGTTAGGATTTCAACATATCTTTTCACAGATGAGCCCAAGACAGCCAGGGCTGGGAACAAAAAAGGGGAAAATAAACACATTTTCCCTCTCCTCTCTCTAAACACATGCTTGCTCTTCTTCATCACCTCCTCCTGAAAGGCCACCTTTCTAGACCCACTGGCACGGACCAGGCACACTGGAAGCACATTGATGAGGCACAATGAAGTTGGGATTCCCAAAGAGGTCACAGCCTGGGCATTGCACCAAGAAAGGTGAGATGCTGGGCCCCAAGACAGTGGGCACTCGTAACCCCAGCCTGCAGCCAAATATGGCCTGAAAAGAGGGTGCTGGAGGACTTAGGTGGCAGATAACCTATCCCACCTCCAGATGTCCAGTTAGCAAACCAAGACCTTAGATTAAAAAGCATTCCCATGAAACTGAACCATACGGTGGATTAAAATCTACCCTCCCCTCTATCCCATCCCATGACTTTGTACATTGGCACTGATGACAAAAGGGTATGATACATGGAAGTCACCAGGGTCAACTCATGGCTCCAGCTTTGCTCCTTCTGGAGGAACCTTCCCTGAAGATTTGATGCACTGAGCTCTTCTGGGTAGAAATGAAGCACCGCCAGCTTGGAGCCCCATCTGGTCCATGGCATTGCCTTCTCTTCCCCTTCCCCAAGAGCCTGCAGACCGAGGGGACTCAGAGCTGCTCCGATGCGCCATCTGACTCCAAACACACCTGCACTGTCCATGCCACCAGCATGGGTTTGATGACCTCTGGGAGGTTTCTCGTTACGCCTTCTTTCCCATTCCCAGGGAGAAGGGGCTGCCTGTTCACAGGACTCTGCCCGTACCTGGATCCTGCCTATTGGGATCAAGCCAGAAATTCCTTTCTGAAGGAGGTTGGTCAAATGCAAGAATGGCGGAATGAAAGCCATGGTGTCCACCACATGCCTTTCACTGACTCCATGCCAAGTTTAGCACAAGGGAGGTCTGCAGATAACATCTTGGTGGCACAGCTTCATAAATGTAACCAAAACCATCTCTGGCTTCACTGGTATCGGCATGCACTGAGTCTCAGCAGTCCCATGAAGTCTGTCTATCAAAAAAGACATTATTCTTTTAAGTGACGCTTTGGAAATGGGAATCGTATAGCACAGCCTTTAAGAAACAGGAGAAATTAGGGTTGAAAGTTGGGACATCAGACTATTTCCCAGTAGGCTCCTGGAGTCTCCCTATCTCCCGGTGAATCTTTCTTACAAAGCTGTAATTCTCTGCATATAAACAGTTCATGATATTGTTTTCAAGCTTCAGCCTTCCAATAATGGTACAGTTTCCTGAAATATCAGTACTATATTTCAGTGAAAATGACTCGTTTGGGTTAAAGTGCAATTCTTTGCAGAAATCAGGACTGTAAAGTAATTTTAGAGTGCTAATAGGGACCAGGAGATTCAATTCCCTCTGTTTTGCCAGGATGTATTTTGGGGTAGCTGCTGTATTTATTATCACATAACTTGTTACCGAGTCTTGCCACACTCTAACTTGGTGTCTAATAAAAGCATGTCCTAAACTTCAGGACTTACAAGATCAGAAAGTTTTAATTTTCTTAAAAACTATCATAAAAAACTATCATAAAAATTTTGAACACATTATGAAAGAGCTGTTATAGCATTCAGGCACTGAAAATCTCTCACCACCATTTCTGTCAGCGTGAAAGCACTTAAAAATTGGATTTGACCCATCCTCCCCATAATGAGCAGACTGAACTTTGAATTTATGAAGAATATTTTAAGATTCTTTCGGCTGGAGGGACTAGAGTAAAACCTCACATGTGGACATGCCTCAACATTTCCGTGCACTCCAAGCTGACAAAGTAAAATATCACCCATAGCTCTGAAACTCTTCTGACAAATGGAGAAAAATTATTGAGCACATTTGTTACACGGCTTTCCCGATCAAACCTTGATGTGTCGATAGTCTCCTAGACCGTACTGCGAGGAAATTAGCTTGAAAAATGTATTTATTCTCCTGCCTCACTAACCTGTAGGTAGAATGGTTAAAAATAAACAGTATCATCTGCAACTAACGATACATCAAAGTCCAACCCATTTGATTGCGGTTATTATTTACATTTTTTAAATGTGCTAATGTCTTTTCACTGCTGCCTTGAGAATTAATGAGCGGAGACGGGATGGGACTCATTTCATCCGTGCAGCAAGGAGTAACACTCGGAAACGCTTTGCCATTCCCAAAGTTCGCAGCAGGAATAGTTGCAGAGGAAAACATAACCTGTTCAGCCACTGCTTTCTCAGCTGAAGGAAAAGATAACCTTGGCAGCAAAAAGGCTTTTGTCCTGCCCTGATAGATCTCGTTAGCTGGGATGAATCTGCAGACCAACACTGCTTGTCCCCGCTGAGGGGGCTGTGCACGGGGTTGCTGAACGCTTCTGCTGCCTTCACAGCATCGCCTTCTCCCAGGCTCTTGTCCCATCGTCCGTAGATGCGGTGACAACAGAAACGAAGAGTTTTGAGCCCATAACCTGGGACTGAGACCTGCGACCGCTGCCGGCCACGTGTTTTACGTCTGGCCAAGCCCTGAGCATCTGTGGCAGCTGCTGCTGTGTTCACTTCTCGTTGGCTTCCAGGGCACATGGAGGGGTGTAACCCCACAAACTAAGAATGATTCATTAATAGCAAGACTCAAACTCAGATGACAATCGCTATTGCACTTTGCACTCTGCATTAGGCCAACAGGCATTAAATACTAAGCCCAAAATAGCCAGTATTTAAGCTAACTACCTGGATGAAATCACCTCGAAGTATCAAAGAGCAACATTTAAGTTAATCTCACCTATTACTCCCTTAGGTAGATTGAAGCTATTTTGGAAAAAACTTCAAAGGTATAGTTCTCACTGCAATAGCATGGAAAATCATTTCTAATACGGCTTGAAAAGAAATTGAGGATAATTTCATTTTAAAGGAGCTGCAAAAATGTTAATCACAGTTGTGTCCATTCAAGCAGAGCTTAGGCTGAAGAGAAACGTAGTGTGGGAAAACGACGGAGCCATTTGCCGTGGTCCGGCTGTGCAGCCCCTCGGCGGCACACACCTTCAAGTCTTTCTTGGTTCCTCCTTCTGGGCACATCATCTAGGCTTCGAGGGCTGGTGTGGGAGCACAGGGCATCCCTCCCCAAAATAGCCTGAGGGATTCCTGCCCCCAGGGCCTCCCACAGCCCCCCCGTCACATCCCCACCTCACTTCTCCTCCCAGCTTCACCGTACAACTCACCTCTCCTCTCACAGTCCCTGACTGAGGGCTCTCCCTGATCTCCTCCCATGTGCCCTACCCAAAATTCAGACTCACGAGGTTTTTTGCCATAAAACGTGTGGCAGTCGTAGCTGGCGAGGTTGTTTTCCTAGGGCCACTGATTATCTTCCTGCAAGTTTTCTTTTTTGCATGTCTTTATTTTTAACCTGGGCTATGAAAAAAAAAAAGCCCCAAAACCAACCCCAGAATGTGGGGTAAGATCATGTTTTTACAAGCAAATTCTCTGAGATGATTTATACTGCAGGTGTGCAGTCTGGGACAAGGAGGGAGGAAAAACCTGCTTTCCCCCTCTCTCTTCTCCCCCTTTTCTTTGTAAAATAAGGTCAATTTTTATCAAAAGATAATGTCTCTTCCAGCCAGGTCCTACCCCAAAGCCAAGGTTGAGCCAACATCCAGGTGAGTTACTGCTGCCCTGGGAGGGCGAGCAATTACCATTCTCTGTCTTAGGGATAAAGCCTGGGATTTTGGTTAAAGTTCAGTGCCCAGGAAGCACTGGTTGTGAGTGCACAAGACAGGAACGCCCCACAGGCATCTGGAGACCAACTCCTGGGATGGAGAAGAGGGCTCTGAACCGCAGGCAGGACTGGATCTGCAGGAGTGAGTTTGGCAGGAGCCTTAGCAAGCTCATACAGTTCCCCACATGTTGAGCGACAGGGAAGCCGAATCGTTCTTCCTCTTCTTCCTCCCATCACGGCCGCCCTCGGCTCACTCTCCCTCTCCAGGAAGATGCCACCGGTCCTCCTCAATCCCGGTCATGTCAAGCCTCTTGCTGGCGGCACCGGCCAGGGCAGCATCTCGCCGTACGTGGCTGCGAGGAGAGCGACAGCAGCGGGGCCAGGTGCAGAAAAGGCAGCTGGGCTCGGGCTGCCTTTGGGGGTCCTTGTGTGTTCGGCTAAGCCCCTGACACGAGCTGTGAAAAGGCAGACCCGCACCAAGATAACCCATGGCTTTTCTCAGCCATGACACTTGCAGTCATTTGCATCTAAACAGGGGTGTGTGGGATCAGGGGCCGTCTTGATATAAACTCAACAGCTTAAAGGGAGGGGGAGGGAAAGGAGAGAGGGAGAGAGAAAAATAAGCTTATACCGATGAGAAAGAGCTAAGCTTCCTCCCCTACTGTGAGGCAGGGCGAGCGATACCATCCCAGCGCTGCAGTCGTTTCAAATCGCTGCAGCATTCACACGCCCTTTAGCCATTCTGATCCGGTGGCGGGGGGCTGGGGAGAGCCATCAATAGGGATTTCCCAGCCGGGCTGGCGGGATTGGAGGGTGACGGCAGGACAGGGGAACATTGCCCCGTTGCTACGAGGTGCTCCTGGGGAATGCCAGTGCTCTGTGCCGTGGGTACGCTGGCCGGCGGAAACATTCTGCATTATGCTGGTAATACAGTGTGACACCGCGGGAACAATGGCAAATTGAGTGTCCCAGCAGGTAACGGGCCTGGCTGGGAGACAGTCGCAGTGGTGCACTGTCAAGACGGCTCTAATCCTCCCTCGCCAGCCCCTCCCCTGGTTCTGGGAACGCTGCTCCCGCATTTCATCTCTGGGAAATTCTCCCGGCTCCTCGCCCAGACCCAGGGGAGAATTTCAAGGCGAGACGTTTGTGTTTGCAGCTCGCTTCCCCCCTGCCCCGGCATCGTGCGGAGAGCTCGCCGGGCAGACGCGGGGTCACAGGGGGTGCTGGGGGGCAGCTGCGAGAGGGGTGCAGCCCCCCCGGGGCGGTTCGCGTTGTGCCTTTGCCTGGCCGTGGCGGCACCAGCGCTCGGCTCCCATCCCAGCATCTGCCCTCTGTACAGGGAGAATCACAAAACGTGCAGCAACTCCCCATCCCGTGCCCATCGCTTTCTCACACACACCCCCACGATGGACGGCGAAGGCACGTCAGCAAGGAGAGCGGCTCGTGTCCTCCCCCTCTGCCCCCGAGCTGTCCTGGTCTGAGGCCAGAAGGGCTCGCTAGCTCCTCTAATCTGATCTGCTTTAGATCAGAGGCCACCCAAATAGCCTTTGTCAGGCTGAAACACTCCAGTTGGAGCAGTGATCTTCAACCGGTGGCCCGTAGCCCCCACTGGTCCCAGTATAAGCAGTTGGTGAAAGATATCTAAGGAAAACCTTGGTAGGTAGAGGCTGGATCTCTGCTGACGTACCAGATGTGGGGAGGGCAAGGAGGGAAGACTTTGAAATAAAAGAAAGTGAAAACCACAGCATGGTCCCACCAGCAATGACAGGATGGAGCAGCCCTAGTTTAGGATCATGTTTGGCATCTAGATCCAAGTTCCCCACGCTGCAGCAGAAGAAGGATGCGCGTTTCCACAGTTGGCACATACTCACGAGCTGCTTCTTCCAATTGCCTGCACGGGGTGAAATTAGCTCGGTTTGAGACACCTGATCTTTGGACACTACACCCCACCTCTGCAGAGAAGACTGCAGGCCAAGGAACAAGACCTGGTGCGATGAAGACCTCCCCAGGGCATGAGGCGAGAGCAGGTGAGGGATACACGGGGAGCTGAGAAGACAGCTCATGGCTCCTGCCCTGG
Organism: Aramus guarauna; assembly: GCA_013400195.1. Classification (NCBI taxonomy): domain Eukaryota; kingdom Metazoa; phylum Chordata; class Aves; order Gruiformes; family Aramidae; genus Aramus; species Aramus guarauna. Next base: position 169,624 of record VXBL01002622.1, read on the forward strand.
GAGGAGAGAATGGTCTCCAAGGTGGTCTGAGCCAGGAGAAAATCTGGCTTCGTCCCACATCCACTGACAACTGTCCTAACCATTTGATCAAGCTACACCCACGAGATAGCTGGAAATACCTCCAGTACTGCACCCCCTCCAGCAGCAGTGGTACCCCAGCCACCATGGCCCCTGACCACCTGCCTTACTGAAGTCAATGCCCAGACTCCTGTTGATTTCCAAATGAGTAGAAATTGTACAACACTAAAAATTAAAAAAAACAAACAAACAAAACAAACCAAGAAAGCTTTAGAAACATGCTGAGCAGACCTCTGTAGCTGAACAGCCAGGTCATTGCTGCAAGAATCCAGACTCCAAGTCCAGGAACCAAAGTTTCTGTCACCATGCTGAGCAGGGAAACATGCTGAGGACTTGTCAGTCTGTGTCCTAATGCAGTACATAGAGGGGCCATTACAAGCTACTTGAAGATGAAAGTCAACGTGAGCAGAGGAACAAAGGATATAAATTGGCTGGGCTTTAATCTGGGTTGAAAATTCAAAGATGGCCACTGTCCGGCTTTGAAACCAGTAGAAGAGCTGTCAGTCAGAGCACCAGCAAAAAGACCAGCTGAGTTCAGAGCATGTCACAACTTCTTGAACAACTTCCTGAAGAGTTAGCATACCAGGAAATGTAACGCAGGAAATACCCTTTCAATTTGATGGTGTATTGTCCACTTACAGACACAGCGCAAGACTCCCAAAAACATGACATTAAACTCATGGACCTCACGGTACTAAAATGCCACCATATTAAGTCATCTCCTTCTGTATCCTCTAGGTCTAAGTCTTCTAGGTCTTCTCACAGTATTGTTATTTGGTGCTTCTGATATCTCAGAAGTTTCTTCTGGTAGTAGCAGGCCAAGAAAATCTGTCTTGATGGCTCCATGGCAGCTGCTGCTTTGGGTGTGCTATTCGCAACAGCCACCCATGCTGCCATCTCAGGGGTGCACTTCAATACTGGGCGTTGGTCACTTCTGTCCAGAACAACCCACCCTGAATAAGATGTTCCTTGTGTTTATGGCGACCACCACTGAGCAATGAAGAGCCATGGTGCTCAGGCAGAGGGTACTGCAGCAGGCAGGGCTGCTGGAGAGGTTTTGGGTCGGGATGAAGAGCAGCAGCTCCCTGGCTTCAGGCACTTGAGGTGAGCTTGGAGGCTCCAGGCACAGAGAAGGCAGTTCTGGTCTGGTTTTCCACCCATCCTGCTTGGCCTTGTTGTCCTTCTCAGACCCAGCTGGCTATAACATCCAGCTAACATAAACATCTTTATGGCCTCTGGTGGCTTCCCCACACCCACACGCATTTCGGCGACTGCTGTCCAAAGTCCAGGTCAGGGCCCCACAGAATGATCAGGAAGGGAAGGGCTGAAAGTCACCCAGCCACGGTCACAGGGGGAAGAGGTGATGGACAGAGATGTTGCAGTTCAGCAAACTCACTGCACCTTCCTCTTGATGTGGATTTTCTGTTTTGTCCCCACCTCCTGCTCAGGTATCTTTGTTCTGCTGAAACATTTTCTCTCTCTTAGCACCAAGGATCCACGCATGCTCCTGTTCCCACCTCTCAGTCCACCTTGGCACCCTGGGCAATTTATTTCACCATTTCTTCAGCATTCAATGCTTTCAGGACTTTCTCCAGCTTTGCTCCTTTGGACCTGTCAAAATTAATTCATTGCAACTGGAGCAAGCCAATAGTTAGAGTCAAAGAAGAGACTCGGGTTTCATCTGCTTTGATTTCCTCCAGGATTGTTCAGTAATTAATGAACAACTTCAAGGTTATCTTCACACCCTTGGCTGGTTTTACTCCATTGCTGTGAAGTCACTAGACGTAGTTTAGTCTAGATAATTACGGTAATTACTAGCTCTTAGGCTTTGTTCTGCCATTGCCTGTCCTGTATCACCTGAATCTTTTCCCCACTTCAGCAGGTATACGAGCTGCTTCCTCTCCCCTTCAACTAACTCCAGGCATGGAGTCCCTCTCTGGGTTTCCAGACCAGGTGTTACTCCACTAACTCTCTTCTGAGGTCCTGCAAGCTCTCACTGACATTTGTTTACACATGGGCACCCATGCTGGATCAAACCCTGCACCCGTTGTATTTGGGGGAAACGCTGCACTTGTGATGCCCAGAGCTGGAGTCACACGTCTCTCCCACTCACTCCTGCCTGTGTGCTTCAAGGGGTGATGCCAGCAGCACCTGATTCAGAAAATGTTCGTTAAAAGATAAGAAAACTAAAAAACCCAACAAAACAAAACAACTTTTTTGCTTTTTAATGAGATTTAGATGATGCTGAAGGAGGTTGGGAAGGAAAACTAAAGTGTTACTTTGACTGATAATCCCACCGACTCTTTATTCGCAGCCACGCGAGAGTCTGCCTTTGTCCATGCCATCGCGTCGGCAGGGGTGGCCTTCGCTGTGACCCGCTCCTGTGCCGAGGGCACATCCACGATCTGCGGCTGTGACTCCCACCACAAAGGACCTCCAGGAGATGGCTGGAAATGGGGGGGGTGCAGTGAGGATGCCGACTTCGGCGTGCTGGTGTCCCGGGAATTCGCAGATGCCCGAGAGAACCGGCCGGACGCCCGCTCAGCCATGAACAGACACAACAATGAGGCCGGCAGGACGGTGAGTGCTCAGAGTCCAGAACTGGTCATCCATGCCTGCACGGATGGCCCAATCTGGCTCTCCCTGATGCAACAGGATCATGATAATGCCCGGGCAGGAGCTTTCTAGGATTATTTTCCAGGGCACAGCATTTCCACTCTCTCCAGATGGGTGAGGGTTAAGAAGAGCTAAAACATGCCTTGCTTCCACCACAAACATCTCCCAAGGCAGCATGTAGAAACCCAACTGAACTGCCCAAGACCTGGGTCAATGGTGAAGAGGACTTTCCTCCCAAGCTACTCCTTCCTTCGTGCTCTCCATTGTAACCTGTCCCAAGTGTGATTTGTGGGACTAGATGATCATTGTTGGTCCCTTCCAACTGAAATGTTCTGCTCTTGCTGGCAGCATGTTCCTGGGCCATGACTGCTCTAGGTCATTTGCAAACCCAGCGCACTTTAACTGTGTTACAGTGAGACATTTCAAACAATGCTTGAAGCAATACTAGATACCACTTTTCCATACCACAGCAGGTAGAGGTGGAAGGGTAGAAGCTTGAATCTCTAACTTGTGTTAGTGACTGACAGCTTCCTGAAAAAACCACCCAAACTCTAATAATTTTAACAAAAATCAGTGATTCTTTTGCTCTAGAGGAGGTTTCTGGGGAAGAGAGAGTGTCATGCCCTTAGATTCACAATTTCACACACATATGATGGGGAGGACCCCACTGAAAGGATCTAGACCTTGGGATTAGATTAGATTAGATTAGATTAGATTAGATTAGATTAGATTAGATTAGATTAGATTAGATTGATGATCAGAGCAGCTGCCCATCTCAGTCATGCTTTTCTAGTGTGACGTCTCTGCCTGGAGATGTTTCTGCCACACACCCAAGCTCCCATGCAACACCCAAGCCTACGCTATTCAACAACCAACCCTACGCTTTCCAGACCAAGCTCAGATCAGATGTTTAAACCCAGGTAGCAAAGGCGGGTGACTGAAAGCAAACGCTGGGCACCGTAAGCTGCTGCTGACCGCCTTGTTTTCTCTCCCCTGGACAGACCATCCTGGATCACATGCACCTGAAATGCAAGTGCCATGGTCTCTCAGGAAGTTGCGAGGTCAAGACCTGCTGGTGGGCCCAGCCTGATTTCCGGGCAATTGGTGACTACCTGAAGGATAAATATGACAGCGCCTCTGAGATGGTGGTTGAAAAGCACCGAGAATCTCGGGGATGGGTAGAAACTCTGAGGGCCAAGTATGCTCTTTTCAAGCCACCAACGGAGCGGGATCTGGTCTACTATGAGAACTCCCCCAATTTTTGTGAGCCCAACCCAGAGACAGGCTCCTTTGGGACAAGGGACAGAACATGCAACGTCACCTCCCACGGGATCGATGGCTGTGACCTGCTGTGCTGCGGTCGTGGCCACAACACCAGGACTGAGAAACGGAAGGAGAAGTGTCACTGCATCTTCCACTGGTGCTGCTACGTGAGCTGCCAGGAGTGCATACGTGTCTACGACGTCCACACCTGCAAGTAAACGTAGGTAGTAGGTCTCCAGCTGATGGGAGGTTGCTCCAGAGCAGGGCCAAGGCGTCCATCAACCCTGTGATCAGCCCCTACGTGGTGGCCTCACGCTTCAGAGGATGGCATTAAAAAATCCTAATGCCCCTGGTCAGGGCAGACACCCTTACGTAGCCAGCACCAGCTGCAGAGAAGGCTCACGGTATCTCACCCACACAAGGTGGTCCCAAGCTAGACCTGACATTGCAGTCATGTTAGATCACTGATCCGCTGATTTTTCTCAGGCTGTTTGGCATGGCAGACTGTCTGGGGAGAAGCGAGGACAGCACGGGTCCAAGCAAGGCACGGCCGCACCAGTCAGTGTGCTGCTAACACCACACACACAGAGCTTCCAGCTCTGTCCTCCTCCAGAGGTCTGGCCCACGTAGGTGCCAATGCAGGGTTTCAGGTGCAAATGAATTTTTACACAGCGAAAGTCGAGCAAATACAGGTTCCGCTGCCTGCTGGCATGGCCATCCTGGTCTCAGCAGACGTGGTGAGGAGGAGGAAAGGAGCCAACCCCCACACACACCAGGCAGGCTCCTTCCTTCCTGCTCCAAGATGATGGAGAAACAAACCTGCCCGAGCACACGAACAGAGCCTTACAGCCAGTCTCCCCTTTCACCTCCCCTCTGCCCTCTCTGCTCCCCACAGCCCCGAATCATCTCCAATAATCCCCCTGAGGAGCACAGCAGGAACCTAGAGCTGATCCCCTGGGATTTAGCCCAAGATAAGAGCAGACCACACGTGGGGCCGCTGCCATCCCACCAGGGATGCATCACTACCCCAGCAGCCTCCTCGCTGTGCAGCTGCCTAAGAGAGATTTTTAAGGATCCGGGTAGATCCACCCAGTTGATGCACCTAAGCGTTCCCCAATATGACTTTATATCCCAGAGTGAGCTCAGAGCATCTCTCTGGGGACAGGGCACCTGCCAGACGAGCTGCTACACCAGCTCTGAGCACCAGGAATGGACAAGGAGACAGGAGCCATGGCAAGAAGAAAAGTCTGTCCAAGCTGCCTCATCAGCCTTCCCCTTGTTCAAACGCCTTCATCCAGCAGGAGAGAGGCAAGGGCAGACAGGGAAGGGAGACCTCTATCCAACAGCACAACCCCAGGCAGACCCTTTCCTTCCTAGGAGTTCTTGAGGTGCCACCAATTTGTCCCCGAGGGGTCCACGTCAAGCCCAGGGACTCCGTACCATTAGCAGGGACTTGGGCCCCAGGTGTGGCCACGCACATCCCATGGCCCATCTCAGCGCAGAGGAATCAGCGTTCGTCCCTCCAGCTGCTCCCCAGGCCACATCCCCCTTCTTGACCACATGCCCCTCCTTTGGCCTTACGTTTTCATGGCGTATTGACCCTTGAAATGAAAAAGATCAATATTATCTCTGTCCTGGTGGGCTCCTCCACAGATGATGAGGACCAATAACCAAGTCCCAATACCACTTCTCATGCATCACTGATTTAACAGAGAAATACGTCTAAACCATTAAAGCTGTGTCTTCTACTCCACTCACTTCTTTATCCATGGGAAAGAGCAGTACACGGTACTGCAAGGAGCAATAAAATGGGTGGAAGACCCCTCCTACGGAGAACGGAACGTGGTTCTGTCACTCAAACCTGTGGCTGGAGACAATCGGAGCAAAATCCTCGGTCCCTCCTCTGCAGAGCATGACGAAGAGCTCCTGGATCCATGCAGCCTGAGAAGCAATAGCTTTCTAAAATTAAAGATCACAGGAGAGCTCCAAGAAACCTCCCCCATTCAGATATAAGCCGTCTTCTGATATGCATTCTATTTAAAAGTATATATTAAATTCTGTGTCTGGAAAGCCTCTAAGTACCTGAATTTAAAGAAAATCCCTTTTTTGTTTGGTTGTTTTTTTTAATCAAGAAAAGGTATTTAATATTAAATAGAACATTTATTGCCTTGTAATTATTTTACTGTAGCCAGGTATTCTAGCACTGAATGGAAGATCTTTTTCCATCAATCTGCTGTATCCAAAGTTTTGTATAAAGTTGTAGAGGTCGATTTTTTTTTATTTTATATTCAGAAAATTTCTCTTTTTATAAGCATTATTTATTATACAATGTATATACTTGAGTTAACTAAGATTATATATTATATAAATATATATATTTGGAGAAAAATATATTTCAACTTGCATTTTTTTGTGGTACATCATTAAAGAGAAGGTAAAAAACCAAAAACATGCACTTGCCAGCTTGTGTGGTTTGCCTCTGGAGGTCCTTTAAGTCCTGCTGAACAACGTCTGGGAGTGGTGGTTCATCATCCAGCTACTTATGCACAGTGACAGTCACACGAATGCAAAACGATGACGGTAAAATGTAGCAAATATAGGAGATTTTACAGCTGAACGCTAAGATTTTTATATAGAGTGTCATCTCCCAGTGCTACAGGAGATTACTGAATTAAAACAGGCTTTAGACTTCACGTTCTCCCCCACCAATGTACTTGTGGGCTGTCACTGAATCACCTTTTGATGGTGTGGACAGACTGAGATCCAAATTTTCTCATATAAAAACATCTTCTCCTCTCCATGAATAATTCTGTGGGCATTTCTGCAACATCTCCCATACATTAATGCTGCTTTTAAGCACACACGATTTTCCACAGCACTGGCCTCAAATATACCTGTCTGAAGGGAAAAAAATAAATAAATCTTTCTATATTCCTACAGCGATCCCCAATTTATGCACAAAACAATTACATTTCCCTTCTTGCAGAGCGCTGCCTGAAACACGGCACGGCTTGGGCACAAATGACGCCTGGCTCCATTTCGCTGCAACACGCTGGAGACCGCGCGCTTGCGCCAGCGCCATCTCGTAGGGGATGGGATGGCGGCAGCGACGCCTTCAGAGCCACACACCACCAGCGATGTGTGCTAACCATCCAGACAGCCGAGAAGTCTGCCCTCACGGAGTGTTTTCAGCTTAACGGCTTTACGAGTGGAAGGTATCGCTATGTCTGCCCGTCATCCTCAGCCTTTCTCCACCGCACTCCATCCCCCAAATCCCACCCCAACACTTTCATTTGGTTAACAACTCATGAGACAGTTTCACTTCTGGAAGACTCAGGGAAAAGCAGCAACAGGGTAAGGAAGGGGCTGAAGAATTCGGCCCTTACTCTTTAAAGCACAGAGCTCTCGCGATAAAGCCACTCTTGCCCAGGCAGTGTGGAAGGGGTGCCAGGAGTCATTCTCTTCTGCCACCTGCAGGAAACACCTTGGATGGAGATCTCAGAATAGGCTGGGATGGAAGGGACGTCATACCCAACGGCTTGTTCTGGTTTTCCAAAATGTGTGATACACCTAAGTCACACACACATCTTTGGGGCTTCAGCAGCACTGCAAAGTCCAGAAAACTCTAGAAAAGGCTGGACCAGAGGTCTTCTCAGCCAACTCCTTTAAGACTACCTGAGGTCCAGCTATCCAGGCTGGGCTGTATTCAATCCATCCACACTTAGGTACAAACTGAGCATCCCTCTGGCCAGCAGCAGCCCAGAAATAGCTTTATCATCTTCATGCCATACATCAGCACTATATACATATATACACACACACACACCCCGACTAGCACCAAAACCACAGATGGCTCCCAGATCATCACAAGTAGTTGTGCTTTTTATTGAATCCATTGAATGTGCAATTAAATCAGATATTTATTCATCAATATAGTTCTGGACAAAGACACAATACGGTTTACATCATTTACTCTGAAATATAAGTTAACGTGTGCTGCTGTCACTAGGACTAGCAGAGGAAAGAAAGGAACAAATAAATTCACAAGATCGTACACAAAATGAGAGGGAATAATAACCACTGGGACTCACGATGTCATCACAATACAACACTGCCAAAGGAAGAGAAACCAGAGTGGAGTGACTGAAATACTCCGACCGCTGTAAATGTGCACTAAGGACTACAGTACCTTCACCTCTGGGCCTGAAAGGACGTGAAGCATCCTCCTTCCCTGGGAACACCGCTGTGGGTACAAGCTGCTAGCCCTTAGCAGCGTGTCTAGTCAAGTTTAGGAAGCTACACTGACTAAGATCTCATAAATGGCTTTGATTTCATGCCCCACCAAATTGAGGTATGTTCCATGAACCTTATTAAACGTGTGGAGCCAAAGAACCAGAGGGGAGTAGCCTCATGCAGTCATCGTCAACAGCATCTCATTGACGTGAGATGACTATTGGGGAAGGACCACGTAGCAAAGTTTGATACATTCCTTTATTTCAGTGCAAAAACATGGCAATACACATCTCGTGCATCTGCAGAGCTTGGCTTCCTCTCTGTCTCTAGGGAGGAATTTCAACCTTTGGTAACATGGCAGAAAAATGGGAGACAACGAGGCTGGCTACTGCCAAAGCTGCCATCTACATTGCACTCATGAAGAGCTTTCAGGCTGGAACCAGCATTTCAATTTGTTGTTGAATTAACAAACAAGCTTTGATGCCTTAAATACTGGATTTGGAAGTTTTCTCTATTCCGATTAACGTACTTCCCTGCCTTCTTCCAGTCCCTAATGCCACTAGCCAGTCCCTCTCATCAGGCCACAAAATACCCCAGGTATGAAAGCAAGCAGGTATTAGCACGTAGGCAATTCTGGAGCTGAATTATTGTGGGCACTGTCTTTAGGTTATAAGCCTGGCTCAGTGTTCAATGAGGCATAGGATGACATAAGAAAGCGTTCATCAGATCAGGATAACACAGAGTAGTACTTTAATATGTCTTCACCACAGACTGTCAGGTTTTATTAGAAATGAGGATTTCTTTCCTATTGTAGCAACTGGATGCTGGACACAAGTGAGCATTAGCTTCAAAACTTACAGGACATTTCCCCCATGCTAAAATCAAATGAGAACGCAGCCTCGCCTGCACAGAGACAGAAGCACAGTGTTCTAGAAGACACTTCCACATGACATCAGTATATTAAAGACGAAGAATAAAGATACTGTATTGCACTAAACATGCAGATTCCACATTGGGTTCTTGGAAACAGGGGAGCATTTCACTTTGTCCAGCGTGTTGAACACAGAAGAGTAAAGATCCCAGTGTATATTCTCCAGGTTGGTCACTTTTCCAGCTGTTGATCTTGCACTTGGTCCACCTTCAGTCTAGGGAAGGAACTCTTGCAAAAGAAGCCAAATCCATCAAGAAAGCATGCACATGTATCAGAGCATCAAGCACACACTGGAACCCACTCACATGTAGCCAGGATAGGTACTGTTGTGAGTTTCCCCAGCACAGGTACTGCCCTACATGTATTAGAAAGTCATTTTCTAGGAGATGCCACTGTCAAGACTGAGCTCAACTATTCCCTGTGATACCTACAGGGGAAAGAGTAGGACATCCTTCTCTCAGACAGGAGAAACACAAGAAATCAAAGTTCCAGATTTTAGATAAACAGCTGGATTTTAACTCTAGCAGAATCTCTTCCAATTTACTTTAAAGAAAGCTAAATCGTGGCCCGATATCTCATCTAAATTTTAAAGTCACAGGTAAATTAAGAAAAGCAGAGAATTCAGGCATGCAGGTTCTCAAAAAGTCTTCCGGACCTCCCCCCCTCCCAAAACAACTGGCAAATAGCCAAACAAAGGAGAACTGATCTGATATACAGTTCTGTAAATATAGGAGGGGCCAACCATGAGATCAGATATACTACACTGCAGTTTCCCCTCAAAGACATGCCTGTTTCTGAGTGGAGAAGAGAATTTTAAACCATGCTTTAAAATAAAAGTACTTACGTTCCTTCTTCTCTCAGAAGAGCCAAGAATTTTTTCACCCGATACTCAGGATCCATCTAAACACCAAACAAAACAGATCTCCGTTAATGAGAAGCAATCTTCCAAATAGCACAACGGGAAAATGAGACCACAAAGACGGGTGGAGATGCGCATGTTTGCCCATGCATTGGCCTGGCCAGAGATCAGCCTGCTTGTCCAGAAGTTCTGCAGCTAAATAGTGCAGATACAGCACCGCACAAGAGAAAAAGCCGATCAGCTCACACAGCTAGGAGGTGAGCCAGACTGGAAACACACACAAGCATTTCTACCAGGTACTTCTGTTTGGATGGCAATCTGCACGCTAGCTTCATCCCACACTGCCAGTTCCAGCCTGGCTCTTGCACAAGCCAGGCCCACTCTGCGTCTGCTTCTATCTGCCCCTTCCCAGAGCTGGAGCAGCAAATTGGACAGTCAGGAACAGGAGGGACTGAAGATGTCCTTGATTTTCCTCTGTCATTCCTTACCCCTTACAGCTCCAGCAGCACAGCACCAGCGGAGAAGAGCTGCGTGTGGTGGGTCAGCACCTAAGGGAAAGCTGAATGACAGCGCAAGGCTTCCAGAACTTGCAGTACGGACTTGTGTTGTGGCTCATCAACCAGGAACATCCCCTAAAGAGCTGTCCTGCTTCTCCCTCAACACAGAGATAGAGGCAACAGGGAAGCGGGAGGGAGGGCTGCTACGGAGACAGACTCAAGCTGCCATCAGAAGACACAACGTAGAACTGCATCGGTCCTTCATGCTGATCCTCTCTAACATGAAAGACTCTAGGCAAACTGCCATCACTACACCAAGCTACAGTGAGTTAGGACTATAAACAGTTGGAAATTGGAGACCATTTGTTCTCAGACCATCTTTGTGTTGTATTGCAACAGTTCGTTTGGCCTGGAAACTCCAACTTCTGTTTGTTCTGTAACCTTCATCAACACCTTGTATCTATAACATACTGCCGAAAATACAGTGGGTTCATCTAAAAACATTCAGTAACTGGTACTAGGAAGTTGACTGGTTGTAAGGTTCCCAGCTCTGTCACTCGGTAACAAACAGGCAAGCGCTCTACTAAAGCATAAAACTGGGACTTGTCCTTGAAGGGGGGAAGCAAAGTTTCAGCATGTGCCCTGGCCTCCCACCAAAGAGGCTCTTGAACTCCTCTACCACGTTTTATGTTCCTAAAGGAAAATTGCCACCAGTTCCAGATGTGAAGAAGCCATCTATTTAAAACCATGACCAGTGCAACTGAGGGCAACAGAGATTTCTTCAAAACAACTTGGAAGAAAAGAAATCCTAAAACAACACCAGTGTTACCAGTGATGCAGGCAGGGAAGAAACAGCTGATGAGAATTTCCTTTTCGTGCTAAGAAAAGCCTGAAACTGTGTAACTTCCTATCACTTTGAAATGTGTCAGCAAGGCAAATACCTCAATACCAACTGCTGAACTATTTTTAGAGCAGAAAAATAAAGTCACTGAAACAAGACGAATTAAAGGAACTTACTGAGGATCACTGAGCCATTAAGGTGGGTGTTTAATGTGCAAAGGCGCACTGGTAACGTTCAGGATCCCAGAAGAAACGAAAGGCTACCCCACACCCTACAGCAGCGTTTGAGATGTGTAATACACAGGTACTAAGTGAGGGACTGTTGTGCCACGTAACCAGAGACCAGAAAGATGGTGTCCGCAGTATCCCTCTAGCCTAAATCATCTCCACAACCTCTCCCAGTCAACGCTTGGCTACAAAGAACATCTGCCACTATTTCAGTTGTCCCGTTTCTAGGTGTAGATGTGGCACTTGAGGACATGGTGTAGTGGTGGACTCAGCAGGACCAGGTTTACAGTTGGACTCGATGATCTTAAAGGTCTTTTCCAACATAAATGATCTATGATTCTATCAGAAAGGCTGAAGACAACTGAGACGGGAATACGTGCACATGGGCCACACACCCTGAACTCCGATTACTTGAAGTCCCCTTTCTCTGGGGGAATCCACAGGTGTAACCCACACCACAGCACTAAGCATCTGACTCTCTCCTGGCAAAGGGTCTCAGATCTTCCCCATCCAAAGGACTCTGGTCTGACCCTTCCTAAGGAGAAAGTTGGACTAGATGACATCTTGAGGTTCTGACCTCATTTATCCTACAGTCTTATGACAACTCAACCACCTCTCTTCCTATATTTCTGGATGTTTCTAGAATGGCAAGTACTTGATAAAGGTGTGACCACAACTCCAGGTGGCTGCACAAAGTGTCATTTGCTGGTAAGTACAGACTAAAGAACTAGGACAGTGCAACGGACTGAAAACTGGTTAAACTGCTGGGCTCAAAAAGTGGCCATCAGTGGTGTGAGGTCCAGCTGGAGGCCAGTCACCAGCGGTATACACCAGGCATCCATCTGGGAGCGGCATTGCCTAACCTCTTCACTAACAAGCAGGATTCGGGGACAGAGCGCACCCTCAGCAGGTTTGTAGATGACAGAATTGGGAGGTGTGTTTCATGCACTTGATGATGGTGCTGTCATTCAGAGAGATGTCAACTGGATGGAGATACAGACCGACACAAATCTAATGCAGTTCAACAAAGGGAAATGCAAAGTCTTCCACCCAGGCAGGAGTAACCCCATGCACCAGTGCAGGCTGGGGGACAATCAGCTGGAAAGTGGCTTTTCAGAAAAGGATCTGAGGGTCCTGGAGGATAAGTTGAACCTGAACCAGCAATGGGCCCTTGTAACAAAGACGGCCAACAGCATCCTGGGCTTTGTTAGGAGGAATGTTGCTACCAGATGGAGAGAGATGATTGTTCCCCTCTTCTCAGTGACACCACACCTGGAGGACAGTGTCCAGTTCGGGGCTCCCCAGTACAAGAGAGACAGTGACATACCAGAGAGTGTCTAGCAAAGGGTCACAAGGATCATCTGAGCATCTGTCATACAAAGAGAGGCTACAAGAGGTAAGATTCTTTAGTCTGAAGCAGAGTTGGGACTGGGGGGGGGAAGGGTGACTCTTACCAATGTGTATAAATACCTGGTGGGAGGGAGTAAAGGAGACACACACACTCTTCTGAGTGCACCTATGGACAAGACTGGCCACAGGCACAAACTGAAATTAGTTCCATGTAAACAGAAGAGAAAGCTCTTCACACTATTAGGAGGAGGTTGTGGAGTCTCCATCCTTGGAGGCACTCAAGACCCAACTGGACATGGCCTTGACCAACCTCTTCTAGTTGATCGTGCTTGGTCAGATCAGAGGGTCGGACTAGACAAAGATGAAAAAAAATGCTACAGGTGCGATTAGCAGAATGTATCTGTTTAGTACCTTCCTGCTCTCCATGACATTCATCCAAAGAGATGGTGGTCATGAACGGTTTATCCTAGAGAACCAGATACCACTGCATAGTGAGCTAGATGAAGCGCTTACTGCAAGTCCTGGACAAAACAGTGTCTGAAACCTCAAGTTACATGGACAACCAAAGCAAGCCTGGAAACCAGAGCTGCCAAGGCCAAGCTTAAGCAAAAAGAATTACCAGCGTACACTCTCTCAGCAAGCTTCAGACAGCCCATAAAAGAAAAGGACTTGAAGAAAAGGACAAAATACATCAGATCTTTGACCACGAGTAGAAAAGTGCATCTGAGAGGTATCCCTGGCAGTCTCAGATAAGACGCACAACATTTTTGTAGATACTGGTAGTAAAAGTGTTTACTTCTGAAAGGACTTCTTCAGAGGAGTTACTCAAGTGGCAGCCCACCAAGTCCTCAAATTTGATTCTCATCTGTGGCCCAGACTCACAGATTCTCCAGGAGAAAGCTAGAAGAGTTGGGCAAATGAACTGCCAAGAAGTGGACCTTGCTGGCAACAGTCCAAACCTCAAACTTCGTCCATTCCTGTCAGAGCTGGACAGGCCTGGTTCCCATCAAATGTTGATGTTGAAGAGGGTGGCGAGATGTCTGTTATCATCTATGCAAGTGCTTTCTGAAGATCTGAATCAGACTAGATGACATCCTGAGGTCCTTTCCAACAAGAATGATTCTGTGATTCTAAAATCTTAAGTGTTCTGCAAAATCAGGCAAACCGGTGAAAGGCAGCTTGATGGTTGGGGAACAGCAACTCACTACTTGTGCAGTCGCACTCCATACAGAATCACTGCTGAGGGCCAAAGGCAAAATCCGTACAAGCGCAGCCAGGCATACCAACGGTCTATTGTATAACACACAGGAGGAAGAGTCAAGACACTTTTTGCAGAAGCCTCAAAACCAGGCAATTTACTCATAAAGAGAAAATGTTTTATATCTCAGATTGACCCAAGGAACCAAGAACACTGAGGTGGAGCATGGCATGACTCCTCATGGAAAGCCCAAAGCTCACAGAAAGGGAATGTCACACAGAACAGTCCAAGGGCCTGTCTTATTCCAAGATTACTTGTCTCACTGACTGACAAAGGGATCAAGAATATTATCTACCTGCAAAGAAGATGAAGTCTTAGGAAACCATGGAAAAGTCATCACCATCAGGAAGTAACAACAAAGGACCAATCAGATTGTTCTGTTAAAAAACCCAACATGATCTGAGATGGATCAAATCAAATCTCTTCTTTTCATTCAGCTGTACCAATGCTACCAGCTGAAATTCAAACTTGCCAGTGTTCTGGCAAGTTTTCCAAATCAAAGACGCTCCTGCCTCCCCACCCCTTTTCACTCAGCCATAAGAAAGTGGCCGTAGTGAGACACGTTCCATAATCTGTACTGACACAGTTTCTACAGACTCTTTGGGAGGAACAGCATCTATGTGTAGACTCAATATCTTGTCTGAAAGACTAAAGCAGGAAGCTGAAAGGCAACAAAGAGGCAAACTTGATCAAACAGCTTATTAAAAAATGCAGACACAAATCCAGAAGGTTGATCTGCCCTGGAAGGAGAAGATGGTGTCAACAGGGCGCAAAGAGGAAGCAGGTTCAGGACTCTTGAACCCTAGTGCCCTGCGAAAGAGAAAAAGCTGCTATTAAATGGCATGAGAGATTTTCTAGAAGAACAGCATGGGGACTGACTCTGTGAAATACGTCAGGTGGCAAGAAAACGGCTGTTCCTTTCTAGGTAATGCAGTGTCCCCAGGGCATGCCTGGGAGTCTTCAGAAAAAAGGAAACTGAAGAGACTTCATTAATCTTCAGTCCAAGGAAGAGGAGATACTCCACCAAGATGTGCACAGCACTCCTGTAAACCTGTCGTAAAATCCCAACCCGTAGTATGTCCAGATACAGCATTTAGTTTAAAATAATATAGGCGTTATTATCTGATGACCTTTCAAAATAAGTTCCCATGTATGTTAAAATCTTACAGAGAAGCAGCTTAGATTACCTTCAGTTTTATTTCTGCTAAGCAGAAGTTACCAAATCAGGAAATACTGGAGGTGTGAAAAGGGACTTTCTGGAAAGCTGCCTGGTTCATTCAGATTCTGCTCCAACGAAGAGAGACCTTCATTTTCGGAGAGTCACCAACAAGGTCCAAGAGCAACAAGACAGGCAAAGGAGCCGAAGGAACCAGTCCCCTAGCTATGGAAAGAGAAGGCTCTCGTATCTAGCGGCACCCCAGGGTAGGGTAAAGCTAGCGTGGCACCCGATAGCACTGCGAGGTGGTCCGTGTACTGCAGCCAAGGATATTTCAAAACTAAACTTTTCTAGATTCACGTGGCAGATCATGGGTGTATCCATTCATCAAAGACTTCTTTTGAACAAGAACATAACATCATTCCAGGACACACAGTGTATACAAGATGACCAAAGTATGTGACACTAAATATGAGCAGTTCGACATCAAAGCAGGCCAGGAATAGCAATAAACATAGTTTGAGGGAAATTAAGCTGCCAAAAAGTGTGGGTTTACAAGGCTCGTAAACAAGGTAACACAGCAACCCAAGATACCAGAGCAATGCAGTAGTTCACTATACTCCAAGAAAGGATTTTGATATCGAGAGACTGGTTCCGTAAGACTTAGCCTGAAACAAACTGAAAGTCATTTGGACAGCTTAAGAATACATACATACAGCATACACAGGGTTTACTAGTCTAGTGAAACAGAAAACACAGATTCAGTGACTGCAGAGAGAAAAACTAAGAGCAAAGAATTCATTCACCATGGGATCTCATCAGCTGAATTTTGAGAAATTTCATCCATCACTTGGAATTTTTAAGGGATTTCGGATTCAAATCTCTTTCTAGAAATATGTGGTCCAGCTCAGTGAAAAAAAAAAAAAAAAAAAAGGAACTAGTCTTGGACTTCTCATTTGGTGCAATTCTGCTTTCCTGTAAAAGCTAGCCAAACGCGATAGCATCATGCATTCAGACGTGAGTGTTCTCCTATTTAGTGAGAGCCTGTACTGCCTTCCGGTATTTATGGCAGTTCAGCAGATGGAGTCATGTAAGCACCTCAGACCTTCTGGAACAGAACTTCATCATATTGAGCTTCCATATGCTATTCCCTATGCTATGACAAGATTAAGTGTAACAGCATAAGTCATCTTGCTACCAACCATCCATGTACAGTAGTGTCCTGGTTTCAGGTAAAACCACGACAAGTAGCAAAGGTGGATTATCAATCATCTGTATCAGCAGTAGCAGCCCTTCACGTTACACTTCTTCAGTTTGTCAGGGATGGCACAGAGTCACAGTTCTGCCTGTCTTCTCCCAGCTCGATTGGTCATGGACTCACCTACATAATAGTAGTCTGGTTAAAAAAAAAAATAAAAATGCACAAGACCAGTTTACCTGTCTGCACAATCTAGGGCAGCGTGAAAACTCCCCATCTGCAGCATCGTGGGTGCGCGACCGCAGGGCGATGCTGTGAACAAGTCTCGGGTAAGCATTTCCACCCACGCTCCCGATTCAGAACGGCCCATAGTTTACCTAACCTTCACCTTCAGTTTTGAAAAGAAGCAACACTTAAGGTCAAAGCAGCAAAAGAGAATGTCCTGCGTCAGAAGAAGGAATCCATTGTCAAGGCTAAGTGAAACAGACTGCAACAGAGCCAGGCAGTCCCCGAAGGCCTGCACCCCTTAAATACATTTAATACATGTGAGCAATGACTTACTGACTTGCCTGTAGGTATGGAATTAAAAGCCAAGGAAGAAGAGGAAAAAGTAATCTAGATAAATGACTTTATTCCCTGAGGTGACATCCAGTCAGAGCATATCCTTAGTGCTGTGCAAGTTTTAACAGAATTGTGAATAGTGAACAGAGGGATACATGACTTATATGCTGCTAAACTACATGCCTCTTAGCTTATGCTCAGCCTCTCCTAGGAAGATCTAAGGACAGTTCACTCAGCTGCACTAAATCCATTTGATGTGAAAAGAGAGTGTGCGCGAGGGGGGGAGGACTCAGAAGGCCGCTGAAATGTCAGCCGCGAGGATTAGGGCTGCACGCTACACCCTCTCATTTTTAGCATGCATATACTGTCGAGCACAAGCTTGATGGCTGGCTCGCAGGCATAGATGATGGGTGCGGGGGAGGGTTAAGAGCTACATATTTCTACCCTCTGCAATTATTTTCTTTAAAGTGCTGAAAGTGGAAAATAAAGAGAAGAGCAGCTGAACAGCCTGACAGATTTATCTTCTTCAGGGAATGAGAACATACACCTGCACAGGCACCTTTTTCTTTAAAAAAAAAAAAAAAAAAATCCCGAGTGATTGCTATCTGCAATCTTAACATGCCGGGTGTAGAGAAGAAATTTCATGAAAGGTAAAGTTAATCCAATCCCTCCAGTTGCCAGATGCTCTTCTCTGAAGTGCGGCTCTAAACAGCCTATAGGCACCCTGGTCTTTAAAGATCTCTCTGCAGACCAAGACCTGGCGATTTCTTTGTTCAGAAAATTTCTTCTCACTGGAGCTCTTTTCTCGATTCAAAGGCTCCTACCACACAGCTAAAGTAGGAGTCTGCGGAGACGTGGGAACCTCTACGCCTGCTTTATTTACCCCAGTCCTTCCTGGACCAGAAACATTCTTACTTGTAATGACATTTCTATCAGCATCAGCAGCTTCTTGATGCCAATCCAGACAGGCTTCCCTTTGACATTCTGTGCAATAGTGCTGCGTTCCTTGTCTTTGAAGTTACCCAGGAGCTGGGGGAAAAGAAAAACAACAATAAAAATAATCAACAACAGGAGACTGTCAGCCGGAAGAACACTATCCAACTCGGGAAAAAGGGAATGAGAAGCTAGAAAGCATTTTCTAGCTTAGAAGGAAAATTTGTTGCAATATATCCAGACAAGGTAAAACACTTAAGATTTGTTTATTCCATCACGGTTCTTTTCATAACATCTCTAATCAAACAGTTCATGATTCTCTTTTATGAGAGAATGATTCTCTTTTTATTTTCTCCAGATTAGACTCTAGAAGGAACACAGTGACTCAAGCCACAGTGCGCTTTCAAAACTGCTGCAGGAGTGTCTGCGTCTTTCAAGCTTTGGAGATATTGTCGTTGTGATAATTTTCCAAGTTTGTACAAAAGATTTTCCTGTTTGTTTTAACAGCCTTCAATATTCACTACAATTTCCACTATGGCATAGAATAAGAAGCCATTAAGGGCACGAATTTATAAAAAAAAAAATCTATAATCTCTTCAGCACCAAACACCTTCATTTGATGTTGTTCCAGTTGAGAGCTTGGCACTCTCCAGGGTTTAAATGCCCCGATTATATTCATTATCCACTGCCATGTCCTCAGAATCTTTCAATCCGCTCCATAAACTTTTTCCCTGCAATCTCATTTTGTTAATTTATTGTATGATAAAGTATTACGGAGAAGCCTTAACATTGTGTCATAACAGAACAGTTGTAAGTGGGACAGTGTTCCCAAAGGCAGAGCTACTGCAAAATCACCCGTTTCCAGCAAATTTTGAGCTTGTTTGTCATCCTTGAACTTTTTCTCACCTCCAAAGCCTCCATCAGCTGCTCCCCTGTTGCAATGTTGGGCACATGAATTGTAGTGCTGAAAGCATTCAGCATTTCCATTTCCTGCAGGACATCTTTGCGACTGGTGGTACCAATGATCAGGAGCTTGCGACCCTGTCCACACAACAGAATAAGCGTCAAGAGAAGAAAAACAAGAGAGGAACCAGCCTTGGGAAACTTCAGCTAATTGCAAATGAAAAATAGAAAACAGTCATGTAAAAATACCACTTAAAATAAAATGAATAGAATGAAATCTGTCAGTAACTGAAATAGGCAACATCAACCATACAAGAGTACGATCAGGTTCCAGATGCCAGCGTAACGCCACCAACAGGGTCCAAAAATTATTACCTTTCCTTCTAAATTCATCATTATAAATAGCTGAATCCTCATTAAATTTAAAAGCGTGAGTAAACCCCCATTCCCAAAAGTTGAATTACAGATGATTTCTCAGGGGAACAACCTGCCTTTAGAAATCCTGCGGGTACAGTGAATTCTCTGCCACTGTACAGACAGCTCCAATGGTTTTACTGCTCACGCGTTAAGAGCGGAGGTTGCCGTTAAGTTCCTAAGACTTCCCATTGCCAGTGTGGTTGTACGAAAGGACAGTACGACGTCCGGCAGCCTCCAAGTTCGAATCGCCAGCGCACACACCAACTCCAAGTTGGCCTGAGCAATAACAGGGTTTATAAATAATAGAGCAATGAATGGCAAACATCAACTGCCCGTAAAAATCACCTTGTGCTAGTTCATCTTGCAAATGCCATTTCGATGCTATTTGAGTTTTATCATGCAGCGTTCAGACACCAGTAAGTGTCGGCTGATGGAAGAAGACTGTATGGAGGGAAGGGTGTTGGGATTATCAGCTGCCATCGCTCCCTTTTGCAATGCGGAACAGAAGGAGCCCATGGGCTGAGGAGAGGTCTGGCTGGCCAAGAATCCTCCACATTTGCTGTACAGAAGTTTAGCTGATGTTCAGAGACAAAGAGTAAAGTTCTGTATTTTGACTTTGTGACAAAACAGTCTGTTCATCATTATAAAAAAAAAAAAACCAAACAAAACAAAACCCTAAAAACTATCCCCACAGAGCAGTCAGAATTAATTACACACGTGCTTCGCATTCCTTTGATGAAGGATGAAAACCTGTTTAAACTTAATACTTCTTTGATGAAGACGATGCATCTTCGCAGCATTCATTTGTCCCCGAGTGCCATCGTATTCACTGACTTTTTGTACCTGAACAGATTACACTCCCACTTTGGGCGCCGGACAATGAGAAAGCACCAGAACTGGTGACAAACTCAAGCCCTCGCTTCAAGTTTGTCTTTAGCCTAAGTAACGCCCGGCAGGTTGAAACCAGAGCAGGTCCCAGGTCATGAGCGTCACGCAAAGGCACGGTCAGGGAACTGTTTAATTAAACTTTAATTAAATCTCTCCATCTCGGGAGGCACCACACTCACCAGCTCAGCCACCTCTTCAGAGGGGGAAATCCTCAGAAACCTACTACGCAGTTTAGTGGGGGAAAGAAGCCAATTCCTGAGCTGACAACAAAAATGCCAGGTTTAAGCTGTGGTGGGAGCAGGGAATGGTTTATTACTAGGCAAAACTCGCCTGCTGGTGGCACACAGCATGCAGAAAAAGGTCTGAGTGTCTAAAAACATCTGTAGGTAGCCTTGAGAAGGGCACACCATGTCTGCAGAAAGCATAAATACCCCTGTTCTGTAGGCGGCTGCTGCCACTATGTTCTGCATGTCCATGGCTTTCCAGTTGCACCTTACCCCTTTCCTTTTTGATGGCCATTGTGTAGCAGGGCCAAGAAAATATTTCATCATTTTACAAGTTTGAGTCAAATCTGAGCAATTCAGGAAGATCTTGCACGCAAAGATGGAAAAACAAGGTACCTGTTGGAGAGTATGTGAATGGCATTTGATCCTTACTCCTGCAAGGAGAGTAAGTTGAGGCATTTGGAAAGGCCCACCAGGTGCTCCTTTGCAGCTAAAGCCCCTAACGGACCGAGAAGAATAAATGACGCTCAGCTACAGAAAAGCTTATTACCTACATAAAGACAACATTTTCAGTCTTCATCTTTGGAAGGGCTGGTCAAACAGTTTAAACACAGACTTAGAAGCTGTGTGAAATGAGTCCGCCAAGAACCATCATCTCCAGGTGACCCACAGAAGTGTGGTACAAACCCCTCTGACATTTGCTCTCAAGTTACCAGCCAAGGACAAGGTTAAAAGATGCCTTCAACTCACAAAGATATATACTTGGGATAACAGCACATGTGACAGCAGGACTGATGCTCAACATCTTCAGAACGCAAAGACAGGGATTATCAGCAGATTTGATGGAGAAATTTTCATCTCAATTCTGACTCACTTGGCTTTCACGGCTGTTCTATATTTCCCCAACACACTGTCCTTGGTGAGTTTTTGTCTGATTCATAAATAATGCTGATTTATCTGATTTTAAATATGCCATAACTCAGTAAAAAGTATATGTACTAGGCTACAAAGGAAGACAGACTCTTGAAGAGACCTGAGACCTCCAAAACATGCACTGACCCCCTCTTGCAAGCACAAATCCATGCAATGCCATACCACCCAGACCGATCTTTACAAGCTATAGCGATTCTTTTTAAAAACGGTTTTAAAATTTATTACTCTATGTAACTCTCAAAACCCAGAACAGCGTGGGTAAGGAATTGTGTTAATAACAAGTTTCCCGTGAACTATGAGCATTTTAGGGGGAAAAAAATGCTCAACTGCAGCCAGCAAGGCAGTATCTGTTCCCAAAATACAGCTAACAGCACGTATACGGCGACTGGCACAGCAGGCAAGACATCAATCAAGGGAGTAACAACCTGCAGACTAACTGCCTGAAGGATGCTACCTGATGCTACGCGACGAAATCCATGCTTGATTATAATAAAAATGGAGCCTAGTTTGGGGGTTCATGAGAGACTAAAAGGTCTCACCAGGAAAGGACGTAAGCAGCACAGAAATGTAATCAGTGAGGCGAGTTTTACCTCCTCTAACTTGAGGTGTCCACGTATGATCTCACTCTCTGCATTTCCTTCTTAGCTGATGGAGCCCAGATGACCCGTACGTCCTCCCAGAGAAGCTGCCGACACTCTAGACTCCTACAGCAAACTATTTGCTAAACAACTAGTTCAGCTGTAGAAAAGCAAACCGCTGACAGCCACATTTAGTCAGATGAATCCCAAACTTGCTGTAAATCAGGCCAGCGGACAATTACTACACACACAAAAATGACTCAAAATGACTTACTACCATTTAGGAAAGCCACTGGAATCAGTCATTGTGGCAAGTTCTGTGAAAACACCACCTCGATGCTAAATCTTACTCAAAATGCAAACGCTCAGCCATTTTTAGAATGGGAAAAGAGTAAAACAAAAGTCATTATTCTACCGTGTGAATCCAGGGTGCTCTTTAAGACACCGTGCCATCCCAGCCATTTCAAATAACTGAAATTGTATTTGATATACATGGCTGAGTTGGAGAAATCAGAGGAAAGCAATGGGGATGGTCAGAAATATGGAATAACTTCCCTAAATAGACAGTTGGTAAATTGATGGGGGGTAAACAGAGACGTCTATAAAATCAGAGATGACGTAGAGGAGATGAGGAGGAAAACTGCTGTTTCTCAAAATAAAAACGAGGGAGCACGACACGAAGTTATCAAGCACCAGTTTTAAACTGAACAAAAGGATGTTTTTGCTTTCACCACGCAGTTAGTTGAACGCAAGCAAGCATGGCACTGAGAATGGCGAAACAAGGTTCAAAAAGCAACAGGACAAGTGAATGGAGGTCAGATCTATCAGATCTAAAAGCTTTTAGGTATCCGTTAGGATCTGTGCTCAGGACCCTGAACCACCGAATGGTTGAAAACTCCTCGGAGCAGATGGCTACTCTGCAAAACAGGGCTTAAAAGCTTTTAACAGCTCCACCCAAAACATACTGATTTTTTTTTTTTTTTCCCTGCTGTCTTCAAAAGAAACTATGCGCTTCAACTTGCTACCTTTAAACTTGACCCACTGGAAAACCAGTTACCGTAAAACAAGCGTAATCTCTGCTGTATCAATTACTAAAAGAAAATGAAGTGTCAGGAGTCCCTTGTACTTTTCAAAGTTTCAGGCAACTTGCTCAGCAAACAAATGGAAAACCTACAAGTCAGAAATGTTTTGCCCCAGGCATTACCACAAAAGGGTGAAAAGCCACCGAGCCAGATGGATGAGGGCAGCTTTTTCAAACTCCTCTGCAGTGACAACACACCACAGGACATCACCAGATTTACTCTTGCTAAAGTGTCCCCACTTTCAGAACTCTTCACGCTTTCGATCCTTAATTTCTACAGCAGCCACTGCAAAGGCAACGTGCCGCGTGTTCAGCCCACAGAGGATCGAGATTCAAGCTGAACTTCCAAAAAATCAGGTGTAACAAGAGAGTAAAGACCAAGTAAGGAAGAACTTGGCTTTTCAACAGCTTAACATCGTTTGCTGTCAGACTCATCACCAGGGTAGCTCTAGGCCTAGTTCTTCCACCAACAGCCATCAGATACAGGCACGTCACTCAAGTCGGGATTCATCCTGTCCATTTTTAGGCAAAGAAAGTGCCCCAGTTTGGAGCCTGAAATCCCTCTCTACTGATGGAGAGATACCCAGTAGAGAGGTGCATGTCTTCCCCACTGCCTTCTAGAAGTGTGACAAACCCAGATTTCATCTCCGCTACAGGGATTTTATCTGAATAAAGGGCATAAGCCTGCAGAGAACTATGAGATTCAAAGATCCAAAGAGGAAGTAGTTTTAAACGACTACATTTTATGAGATTGATTCTTCTAATACTTCCTCGTGGGCACCGCATTATTGCATTGACTACCGAAGACAAACTAGAACATAAAAGAATTACGCAGACTCTGCTACAAGCAAATGGAGCCTCGACATGTCAGTGGAGAATCAAATTACAGAATTTCAGCAAGTCTAACAGCCCTAGGCAAGGGGAGCTGAGGGGAACTTGAACCACGCAAAAACCAAGTACTGGTGGATACTGAAATGCCTCTCGGTCACCCACCAGTGGGTCACTCAACTTTGGACCCTTGTATATTTTTTGTGTGTGTGTTTTGGGGTATCAACAATCCTTCCCATGTAATGGGAGAAAAGGCAATTCCCCAGGATTACAAGTATAAACGTAACGTCACCGTTGATTGGGGTTGCTTCCAGTTCACACCAAGTGACGTGAAATCAGGAATGCATCTGGGATTATATCAAACAAGGAGATTATTCCCCGCTTTCCCCCCATCAACTTTCATAAATCGGCAAAAGCCTCCAGCGTCCCGGAGAGGAAAGGGGCTGGGGGCCTCTGGGAGCAGTGGAAGGGCATCCACAAGAGTGGTCGAGAGCATCTCGCTAAGCCAGACATTTCATAACACTGCACAAATTGTACGTCCAGCTTAGCGCGGGGATGCTGCAATGGTCTTTCACCCTTTGAGCCAATTGTTAGCTTTTCACAGGAACCAGCAGGGAAGCACATGTGAAACCTCTGTGGGGCTGGTGAGTGTCTCCATGCCTTGTGTGACTCTGCATGTAGATGAAGCAGCTTCGGCTTTCGGAGCTGCTGCTGCTTAGTTCTCAGAGAAGTCCTTTTCTCCCGCTTGGCTCCCTGCTGCGACAGTCCTTTTCAGTCTTTCTATCCCCCCCCCAGTCTCTTCTCCTGCACAACACAGAGAAACTTGATTGAAATAAAGACCCAAGAGAACATGGTTTATTTTCTTCTCTTCATTTTAGAAAAGCTTTTTAATTGGTTTAAAAAAAGATGCTAAACAAAATGCAATGTTTTTCAGTCTTCTTGAACAAGTAGTAATAGATACCACTATTTAAGCATTGCTGAGTGGAACTAGCAAGCATGAGCTGTGACCGGGAATTTAAAGCAAACTCAGAGATGGTTTTAGTTTCTTTAAAGTCTAACGTGTTTACTCTCAAAACTTCTGCAAAGTACAAACAAGCCAGAACGCCCAGAAAACCAGAAGCTTCAAGTATTTGCCCTTCCCACACCACATTAAAATAATATAGCCTCAATAGGAAGAGGGGAGTCTGGGAGGCAGCTTTCATAAACCAATTCAACAGAGACATATACCTCAATGCATAATTAATAAGATTTCATCCCAGAAATGCTCCTCTTACACACGTAGCCTACAGTAATTGTAGGAAGCTGCTTGCACATTAAGTATACTCTCTGCAAGTGATGTGACAACACCGTGTGAATACATAATCTGGGCCACAAAGATGGGAGCAGTGAAGCCGCGCTGCTGAAACGCACCCTGTGCTTCCCACCCACTCCTTGCTTGTGGTTTCTACTGCTTCGCTGTTCCCGTTTCTAAGGTTTTCAAATCAACTCTGTGTTTCCAGCCTCTCTGACTAGTGACACAGTAAAGAGCCTCTCTGATAGCAATGGAGAACAGGTATTGTCTCCCCAGCATCTTGCCAAGGATTTCTCTCAGCACAGGGAATGCCAGGCATGTCCCAGGACACTCCATTTTTACAAGGAATGAACCTAAACCATGATCCCAATCCCACAGAAATTCAAGTTGGTTTGACCTCATGGAGCAGGTTAGTACCACTGATGCTACTCACGTACCTTTAAAGCATGCATCTGCATCTCAAATTACACCAAAACCCCTGAAACCAGCCATTACTTCCCAATAAATTGCTCCCCGAGGGAGCTAGTCATCTCAGAGGGAACTGGGAAGGGCGTTGATTAACCGGCAGTATTATTTCCCTCATGGCTTTCTCACTTGAGTTTAAAAACCCCAAGAGTCTCCATGCCCAAATGCAATCTTTTTCACAGTAAACACTCACAGCAGAAAAGGCCTTTTCCTCCATGACTCTACCTCTTATATACTATTGGGGTTTTTTTTAAGGAAAAATGTTTCCACGTGCCATGGTTATCACAGGGAACTCACAAGGAACACACACGCTAGGAAGAACCCCATTGTCAGAACTGCCAAGCTAGGTCAGCTCGAAGGGTCCAGCTAACCCAATGTCCTAATTTTCACAGTAGCCAATAGTGGACACTTAGGAAAAAAGGAAGAAAAAAAAAAAAAAAACAAAAACAAAACCCACATCATCAATCAAACAGTGACACTTCCTCAGAAAACTCTCTCTACCCTCCAACAATTTATGGCTTAAGTCACCATAATATTGGCTGTCAACCCAAAGTCTCCCAGCCTCAAGGGCATTTCAAACATTGCAAAGTACAAATCTCCAGCAACATGCATAAACTTGGCAAATGTCTGCGAGCTTCAAGCCCTGCATCCTGCTTTCAGGGAGACTTGGGTGCCAACAAAAGTGCATCTAAGCAGCAAAATACATTCAGAGGATGCAATGATAAAACAGATAATTTAATATTTTAAGTTTCCTTGACAACCGAAGCAAATCAGGTTCTGTTTTCCCCTGCTGATTTATGGGAACAAGCATTTCCTGGTACTGTGGAAACACCCAGCAATAGGTCAATGATTACATGAGATTGTGATGATCAGAAATGGTTGTGCTGTTGTATACAGGCAGCCTTTCTGTTCCAGCTTACGTTGTAATAGAATCTAAGTTTTATGTTAGTGACTTCACATGGCATAGAAAGCTCTCTGGGAAAAATCTTTGTTCTCCCAGGTTGACAGTCGCAAGGGGAACTTCAGGGCCTGTGGCATTACGATTTAGTTCAAAGTTCTATATTTGAAAGGTCTTTTCACCAAACTCTCTAATGAAAACAATACTCACACATACGTTCCTGTTTTCAGAATACTGAAAATGACAAAAAAAATTGAGTTCATCCAGGCTGTGCTTCTCCGCTTTTTCTTGACACCAACTTACAAAGTTTTCCTGTTAGTATGTTATTTATTCATGCAGATACTTTCACACACAGAGCAGAATTCCAGTGAATGACAGGAAAATGGCAAACAAAAAAGCAGAGTCCCTGCCTGTTTGTCTCATTCAGTGCAAGCTTCAGAAACATTATCACTTGTGATGTTCTTAAACCTCATCAAGCCAGAAAGTGCAACTAGACAGGATAAGCATGAGAGGCATAAGCTTTCCTCACCTACTGTAATTAACACCTGATAATTTCAAGTGAAGAACAAATTAAAACCCTGACATCCACAATCCTACATTACTTAGAACCTGATTTCTAAATAAGGAGGGAGCACACGGTTGCGCCAGGGATCAAGTTGGCCTAAACAGTTCCTTGGTTAAATCAGAAAGCAGACAGCTCGCACCTTGAGGTTTTACATGGTGAAGGTTAAATCTGTTCCCCTAGTCAGTATTTCTAGGGCTAACTGCAGAAGATTCAGCCTTAAGTAATTAGGTAATTAAAGCTGAATCCTTTGTGGTTATCCTAGAAATGTCTAACTGGATGAACAGCAGCAGGCTAGGATTAACTTGACTGAATCAGAGACAATGGCACTAATATCACTGGCAGCACAGCAGCTATCAGCAAGACACAAAGCTCTCCACTGTCAAAATTATTACAGGAATAGGGCATCTCACCCCTCGATTACTGTCTTACCTGAGGGGGGGCCTTCTTTAGCAGTACAAGAAGGGCTTGCAAAACCAGATTAGAGAACCGTGGTCCAATTGGGACATAATCTGAAATGAAAAATGCCTTTTAAAGCCCACTAAGCAGATACACGCTTCACTGTATCAAAAATAGTTCAAGGCTCCCGAAGTAAACGGTTCCAGGTAATTTCCAGTTTGCACAATATTGCAAATATTGAAATATTTCTGCAGAGCAGACAACACTGCTCTCTCATCATCCAAACTCACCTAGAAGTCTCTCAATGTCGTCCACGACAACACAGCTAAGTTGGGACTTGTATGCATCATCAAAGATCTAAAAAACAGCAAAATGACTCATTGTTAAACAGCAGCAAAACTACAATACTCATGATAGGACCTGTTGACATGTTTTTAACTAAACACAGCGGTATTTAGAGGAATCAACAGAGAATGGAAAAGACACTAGATTCTACCTGCATTTAATAAACCACTGTCACCTCAACAAATTCAGAGCTCAGTTTTCTTCATTTACCCCATACACTTTGCAAAAAAGCCAGCTGCCCTGTGTTTAACTGTAAGCAAAACAGGCAAAATAAAGCACCATTCCTCTGTGTTTTGGAGCGAGGGCAATACTAATAATACACCACCACACACACAAATCCCCCACAATTCTAATGCAATTATGAAGCTTTTCCACCCAGGCTGGATATTGGTTATGTCTCATAACAGCATAGTGCAGGGACTACTACTGAGGTACGGACCGAGCCTCCACATCACCCTTTATGCACCAGTGTCCTGCAAACCTCGGGGTTTAAGCAAGGAGTAGTACTAAGGACATCAGTGTACTACAGGCCCGCCTCCAGCACACACCGATTCAAGGTCCAAAATGTTCCTTTTTTAATCTAAATTACAAACTGGGCTTCCAGCTATGACCACACTGTTTCTCTTAGAAGCTACACAATCCTGCAACAAACTGATCTTAGAGTAACATTTCACTTACCCTTCTAGCTGAATGATACTGGATGAAGCACATAAGTGCTGCCTTGCTTCAATAAATGAAATCTCCTTCCTTTCACCTGGCTACTTGAAAAGATTTAAGATGTTCTAGTTGTTTGCATCCCCCTGCTCCCCAAGTTGTTAAAACTCTTGATTACTGTCTTAAAACTGTGCCTAGTTTCATTCAGGAAGGACCTGTTCTTTCCAAGTACAACTCTAAGCCCTTCCTGCCTTTGTCTTTGCAGGCAGAGCTCCGGACTCTCCCAGTGCAGATCTGGTCTTTTGTTCCACTGTTAGTCACGGTTACACATCAGACCCAAATGGGCCAGAGCCTTGAAATTTTCCCTGAGTCCCTTCACGTCAGTGCCACAAAAACATTCATTCAACTTCATAAAGATATACACAGGAATTTAGGACCTACGAACAGCAGAAAACACAATTGCAAGGGTAATTCCCTTTTCCATCCACTAGAGAACATCGAACTGCACTGTAGTCAAGCAGTACAGTAGGACACATAAGTACCTTCTTCATAGCCTGGCACTTGGCCGTTTCAGAAAATCCGATCATCTTATCAGGAGAACAGATCTTGATAAAGGGGAAGTTGGATTCTTCTGCTATTTTTGCTGCTAAAGCAGTCTTCCCACTGTGGGGGGGACCTGAAACAAAGGACAATCATAATGAAAAAACAAGGGAGAAAACAGCTCTGGTAAGGTCAGCACAGCTGATGTTTTAAGCACGTTTATAATCCCATTCAGAGGTACCTGCATTTTGAAATGACATTTTCTTCTACTTGCAGAAGGAACACACTGACTTCTAGTGCAATACTATCCTCCAAATGAAGGAAAGTAAGGCAACAATTTGAGTGTGTGCAGACTGAATTGCCATGAAACCAACACAAAAGGGGACGTTACCAGTTTTGTAGGACTGGCCCCTGCACCAAAATTACCACGTGTTTGTGTTTTGGATAAATTTCTTGAACTATGTTTATGCCTCTTCTAAATATGATTTCTGCAGGTACCATGGCAAACAAGTTAACAGCATGAATGCCAGGTAAATATTGACAAATTTGTTATTTGCCTGAATTCACACCAGAATAATTCAAACAGAGACCAAAGACACATCTTAATCTATACACCCAAATCAAATCAATTTGGAGTGCAAGAAGGCATTGCATACAAGCGATATGTTGGCCACAAGCACACAGAATTATTCAGCGGATCTGTTTGAGGCTAATTTCAAAGCTACAGACTGCTAAGCAATAGTGGCAATCCATATTTTTTTGACTTCAGGAGACGAAAGAGGGAAGCGCTAAATAACAAATTCTACTCCCCTATCAGTAACGTAGATATTG
Organism: Aramus guarauna; assembly: GCA_013400195.1. NCBI lineage: Eukaryota > Metazoa > Chordata > Aves > Gruiformes > Aramidae > Aramus > Aramus guarauna. The sequence continues at coordinate 199,462 of VXBL01002622.1, forward strand.
GAACTAGTTTCCTAGACTCCTCACAGTCAGTAACAATCTGGGATAGAGGGTGATCCACCTCTTTCTAACAGCAGGCACCTAAATGTGCCCAGATGAATTGTTGTTTGAACTCAGCTAATTACACTGATGAGCTCTCCAGTGACTTCAAGGAGAATTTAGACCTCTAAATCAGCTAGAGACGTTCGCGCTGTGAAACATCCACACGTAGGTTAATAACTGGGTACATTCGCTTCTCCGTTGTTCCAAGAATGGGGTTTCTCTCAGGCTGAGAAGCCAGTTTTAATATCTAAAGCGATTTCACCCAAGAAACTGAAAGAGACCAATTCCATTTTTCCTCCCATGCATTTCTCTCATGTCCAGTTGCAGCACACAACAGATGACCACGTGGGCAACGGATAGGAATAGTTTACAAGAGTCACTTGGGGATTTGTTTTGGGTTTTTTCTTAAATTTACCTTCTAGAAGAACGCTAACCAAAGGAGTGCGGTCACTGTTCTTAGTTTGTTGAACAAGCAGCTCTCCATCATCCAATACTCTTGTTACTGGATCACCCCACTTAATAATACCGTTCATGATGTAGCTTGCATAGTCTTCCTGGTTGGTTCCAAACGCCTGTAGTAAGAGAGGGAACATTTATTTTACTGAGAAGTTTTGCATCACATCAGAAACACATGAAACAATTAAACATCACCAAAGTGACCAGAACCAAGACTCTGGAAGATGCTTAAATGAGACAGTCAGAACTGGAAGAGCCACTGGCAACACCCAACATTTCAGTTCAAAGGACCAGGCACATGTAGAAACATCTTTTCATATACCCAGAAAACAAATTCTAAATAGTGCAAGTTGCCAGTGGGTTCTGAATCCACGCCATTTAAAGACAATTCTCAAAAATGAGGCTTGAACCTCCTACTACAGTCCATATTAAAGCTGTCATCCATTAACTGAAGCATCCTAAAAGGGAGAGTGTATATACGACAAGGAGAAAAAATTGCAGGTTGCTCTCTATTTGTTCTGTTCCTTTTTGTGATTCTTGCAGGCAACAAACGGTACAAACCAGAGCCTTAGCACCGCAGGCAGCAAGAGGCTCCTCACTTTCAGTCCTACAACACAGGACACAATAACCCATGGCGCACCACCGCATGTCTGACCCCAGAGGGACGTTCCTACCTCGCATCATTAACTGCCCCGGATGACTCTGACAGGAGTTATATAGTGTCTACTTACTGGTTTGATATCATTCTCCAAAGATGCAAAGAAGTCTCCTCTTGTCACACGCAAGCTCTCCGCCTTCTCCATATCCACTTCCACCTTGTTGCTGGCCTAATAAAGGCAATAAAAGACAATAAAAGACAATGAAGTAAAGCAGTTCCGCACACGACCCCTTATCAACTTCCATCCACAGATTCAACCCCGTAGTTGGTTTGCACAGATGAGAAAAATGCTTCTTAACAAGACATTTGCTGGGCATACGCTGGATGCCACTGGAGCAATGATGACCTTCAGAGCCACAGCCATACGCCAGCCCCACGAAGCCATCAAGTAACAGTTGCGGAAAGCTGAAGTGAAGAGTACGGCCATGACCCCACATTTCAGAGAAGCCACCTCAGCTAGGAGCAGGATGGAAGCTCTGCACCATCCTTGCCACTGCTGTGCTACCTTGACTACAGAAACCAACGTGGCTCAGACTGGTGTCCAGTGTGGGACTGATCTCACCTTTCCAGAAATTTCTGGAAGTTATCAGAGTTATGTAGATTCCCCTTAAAGTAGGGATCTACTCTTTCCATTTAGGGACTGCAGAAAAAAAGTCTTCGCTGTGCTTTCTGGGTGCTGAATGGGGAGGGGATGAAGCCTCCTTCATTGTGTGACTTTTTTTTTCCAGAAAGACGAAGTTTGGTTTAGCCCAACTCTGAATCTACTCACTCCATCTTTGGAAACTGAGCCAAAAATAAGAACTATTCACACGGCTCTATTCAGGAGGTTTTATAGTTTCCTATTCAATCCACGCACTTTCCTCTCCATACAAGAAAGTCTTTGAGGAGATTGATAAATATTAGATGTCTCTCTGCTTTATCGTTATTTGCTTCAGTTCAACCAAATCCACAAATCTTCCCAAGGTAGCCCTATCAGAATTACCCGGCATAAATAAACTGCAGTTAGCTCAGCTCATATTGCACTCCTTTCTAAATGAAGAGCATCACCTTCTTCCCTTCTGCCATTCCCAAATCGTCCAGCAACATTTCAAAGCTAATGACTGGAAGCAAAGACACAGTAGAGACAGTACTACTGCGATCTTCTCTTGTAAATCATTTCTCGGCCACCACTGGAGGTACCACGAGGAGGTGGCCCAAAGCTGCTCACACTGGGGCCAGGAAAGGTTTTTAAATCTCAAGAACAACTCGAGAGTAGCCTTTAAAGGCAGCTGTAGGTGTGTTACTGAGTATGGCTGCAGCTCCGCAATACTGAGCAGCTCCTTTTACGAGGATTATTTGTAGATCTGCAAGTATATTGATTGCCTTGGGCAGCAATCAGGAATTAAATGGATTTGAAGCAACTTTTCCACTCAACAGCGCACGAACCCTGGCTATTACATGCTAATCCCAGGGGTGCAGTCTGCTGAGGATCCCGAGTGGAGTTAGAGATATCAGAAGAAGATTAGTCACAAGAGGGGGCAGAAGTTGATCTGTGAAAAGCAATCCACCTAACTGCTAAGGCAGAAACCTATTTTTAAGTAGCACAGAGATGAGGCAAAATACCTTCATTCTTTTCCACCAAAGCGCAGCTTTGAAAGGCTTTTGATAATTTCCCAATTATACTGTAACAAATTTCTTTAAATTCCAAAACAAGTATAATTTTCATTGAAAGTTTTTCAAGTCTGACAACACCACCTGCTTCTACCTGAGAGTACAATGGTCCTACGTGATCTGATAGCCCAGGCGGTAAAAATTGGGGATTTCACGGAGTTGCTTGGAAGCCATAGCAACCTCTATCACCTTTGCCTAAGACCAAGGTGATGGACAAGTCAAATAACTTTGACCTTCAAAGACGTGTCTCTGAGAACTAGGATGATCAACAAGATCAAGAAGTATTACACGTGAGTATGGGAAGGAAAAAATAATAATAAAAACAATTGCATTATGCTTGTCTTACAGAGTACCAAATGCAGCCTCTAACCAGCAACCTCGGGAGCCCAGAGTGGCCAACACCACCACACCGAACAAATAACTATAAACCAGAGAGTTCCTTCTCACCCACCATGCAGAAACACAGGATGCCAAATACATCAAACTAGTGGATCTTTAGTACAGATTGATCACCTCTGCTCTGCAGAGAGAAGCGAAGGTGCTTGAAACTATCAATATATTCCTGAAATTGTTTGTACACTTAAAAACAAGGCGGTTGGTTTCCTTCCCAGCCTTTAATGAGCTACACATTTTCATTTTTAACATACACACTTTGAGAGATTATCAGAAGAGTTTAAATGCCTCAGAAGAATAATGCCCCTTGATTTTCAAGTTGTGCTCCTGCTTCTCGTAGGTGCTTCTGAAAACTAGGTCAGGTCTATGATGTATATTTTAAATTTTGCAGTACTTGTAGGAGAGAATAAAATACCTTAGTGCATCATTTGGCTGAAGACATCTTCCGAATAAACAAGAAGATTATCCAAAAATACTATGTCAAAGTGTTTGAAAAGAAAAACAGAGCGTGGCTGCTTCACATTTGGAATATACATACATACATTATTAAGATGTCTATCACACACCAACCTAAAGGAGAGGACTGCTCTTTTACATTTACACATTGCCATTTTCTCTTCTCCCACTGCGACATTTTGGCACAACAGGGAATATATCAAAACACTAACGGTCCCCAAACTCACCCAAAATTCAGGCATTGAAAAACATCAACTATAAGCACAATTAATTATTTAAGGAAGATGTTTTGCTTGCAAAGGGATGAAAATACCTCCAGAGGGGCTGATTTTTTTCTTTTTTTTGAGACAGAGCACAAGAAAATTAGAAACTGTTGATGTCTGTGTTTTTTTTGCTATGGGAAACAATTAATAACTTTTCAACCATTATGGCTATAAAAGAAAAATTAGCAGGAAGAGTCATTTTTCCTTTAGAAAGTGTTCCCAAGAGATATAAATGTCTAAGCACCAAGTGATCTATGATTAAATGAAAACATGATTTTCTGTCTTCATATTCAAGGCTGAACAGACTTTTTACTAAAAAATATCCCAGTGCTGTGGAATTGATGTCAAAGGCTTTTCTCTGCAGTAATTCACACCGATTTTTGGCCACCAGAGCAAAGGGGCTGCATCTTTCAGCCTCCTTCACAAACTAATCATCTCATATTTCAACACCATCGAATACTGTGTTTTGCATCTGGATTAATATAACCTGACATTTCGTGGTCCTTAACTCCTTTCTAGTTAAAGATACACTGACCTCCCATAATCGGCAAAGATTGGGAAAGCTCCTCTAGAATGGAGGGAGCCGAGAACTTTGTAAGTCTCTACGGACACCGAGATGATCATCACGTGAGTTCTTATTTGAAAGAGATGACATTGTACAGGCCCCTTCTGAATTCGACCAAGATTTACCATCAGCGACATCTTGGAGCAAAGGTTCCTTCCACTGCTTAAGTGCTTCTTCTCACAATGTACATCTCCTTTGCTTTGCGCGTGGCCCTGCTGGTATCATTCCCTGTTCTCTGAGTTCTTGTATTAGGAAAGAGTGAACGGTTGTTCCCTGTTCACAGGTTGCAGTCCTCTCACGATCTCACATACTTTTCAGAACCCTTCAGCATATTTTTTTCAGGCTGAGAAATCAGAGTCTAACCATTCTTCCAATGAAAACCCTCCTATACCTCCAAGCTTCCTTGCTGCCTTTCCATATCCTAGTTCTACTCAGTCAGGTCCCCTGGGAAACTGCTCTAGAAGGCATCAGGGTCCATCAGTGCTGGTCACTTTTTAAGGGCCACCTCCTAAGAGCTCAGGAACAGGCGATTCCAAAGTGCCACAAGTCAAGCAGGCGGGGCAGAAGGCCGGCTCGGCTCAACGGGGATCTTCTTCTAGAGCTTAGGCGGAACAAGAAAGTGTATGCCTGCTGGAAGCAGGGTCAGGCAATGAGGGAGGACTACAGGGATGCTGCTCGCCTTTGTAGGGAGAAAATTTGCATGGCCAAGGCTCAGTTAGAGTTGAAGCTGGCCAGTACCATGGGGGACAATAAAAAGGGCTTTTTTAAGTATGGTAACAACATAAGGAGGACCAGAGAGAATATTGGCTCCTTACTCGACAAGAATGGTCACCTTACTAACAGGGACATAGATAAAGCAGGACATTTAATGCCTTCTTCGCCTCTGTCTTCAACACTGGAGACTGGCTCTGGGACCCCAGTTGCCCCGAGTTGGAGGACCGTGACTGCAGTAACAACAAACTCCCAGCAGACCCTGAAATTGTGCGGGACTTGCTGCTCCACCTGGATGCGTACAAGTCCACAGATCCCGATGGGATTCATCCCAGGGTGCTCAGAGAGCTGGCTGATGACATTGTGAGACCTCTGTCAATTATTTTTCAATGGTCTTGGGAATCTGGAGAGGTCCCAGTTGACTGGAAGCTGGCAAACATTGTTCCAGTCTTCCAGCAGGGCAAGAAAGAAGACCCTGGTAATTACAGGCCTGTCAGTCTCACTTCAGTGCCTGGTAAAATTATGGAGAAAATTATGCTGGGAGTTATCGAAAAACATCGGAAGGACAACGCAGTCATTGGTCACAGCCAACATGGGTTCGTGAGAGGAAGGGACTGTTTCACAAACTTAGTTTCCTTTTATGACGAGGTCACCCATCTAGTTGACCAAGGGAAGCCAGTTGATGTCATTCTTGTAGATTTCAGTAAAGCTTTTGATACTGTCTCTCACAGTATTCTTCTGGACAAAATGTCCAGCATACAGCTTGACAAAAACATAGTGTGATGGGTGAGCAGCTGGCTGACGGGTCAGGCCCAAAGAGTTGTGGTAAACGGGGTTACATCATGCTGGTGGCCAGTCACCAGTGGGGTTCCCCAGGGCTCAATTTTAGGGCCAGTTCTCCTTACTGTTTTCATAAATGACTTGGATGTAGGACTACAAAGTGTCACGAGCAAGTTTGGAGATGACACCAAATTGAGAGGAGCTGTTGATTCTATCGAGGGTGGAGAGGCCTTGAAGCTCGAGAACCCAGCAGATTGGAGAACTGGGCAATCACCAACCGCATGAGGTTTAACAAGGGCAAGTGCCAGATTCTGCACCTGGGAAGGGGCAACCCTGGCTGTACATACAGATGGGGCGATGAGACGCTGGAGACCAGCCATGCTGAAAGGGACTTGGGGGTCTTGGTCAATAGCAAGTTGAATATGAGTCAACAGTGTGCCCAGGCTGCCAGGAAGGCCAACTGTACCCTGGGGCGCATCCAGCACAGCATTGCTGGCCGGTTTAGGGAAGGGATTGTCCCACTCTACACTGCGGTGGCACGGCCTCACCTCGAGTACTGCGTGCAGTTTTGGGCGCCACAGTACAAAAAGGAAATAAAACTATTGGAGAGTGTCCAAAGGCGGGCAACAAAGATGGTGAAGGGTCTAGAGGGGAAGACATATGAAGAGAGGCTGAAGTCCCTTGGTTTGTTCAGCCTAGAGAAGAGGAGTCTGAGGGGAGATCTCATCCCGGCCTACAGCTTCCTCACAAGGGGGAGCGAACAGGCAAGCGCTGATCTCCTCCCTCTGGTGACCAGTGACAGAATCTGAGGGAATAGAATGAAGCTGCCACAGAGGGAGGTTTAGGTTGGATATGAGGAAAAGGTTCTTCACTGGAGAGGGTGGTCGGGCACTGGAACAGGCTCCCCAGGGAAGTGGTCACAGCACCAAGCTTAACGGAGTTCAAGAAGCATCTGGATAACTGCACAGATTCAAACATAACAGAGATTTTATCCGTGACGTAACCACAGCCTCACATTTGCGCTGTATACCTCCCCTAGTAAATTCTAACCTTGCATTTGCTTTTTTCACTGATAAGGCCTGAGCTGATACTTTAAATCACAGAATCCCAGACTGGTTTGGGTGTGAAGGGACCTCCCAGCCCATCCAGTCCCACCCCTGCCATGGCCAGGGACACCCTCCACTAGCCCAGGTTGCCCAAAGCCCCATCCAGCCTGGCCTTGAACACTGCCAGGGAGCCAGGGGCAGCCACAGCTTCTCTGGGCACCCTGGGCCAGGGCCTCAGCACCCTCACAGGGAATTTCTTCCTGAGATCTCATCTCCATCTCCCCTCCTTCAGCTTCAGGCCATTCCCCTTGTCCTGTCACTCCCTGCCCTTGTAAACAGTCTCTCTCCGGCTTTCATTTTTTTCAAGATCATTATAACTCCAAGACCTTGACCCTAAATCATGGTCAGGTCAGTCCCTACCACTGCCTGTACCTTTTTTCAATTTTCTCTCCCCAGCATATACTTAAATCCACTGACTACATCTTGTGCACTCACATTATTTCAAATGCCTTCTGCAGTTTTCCATAGGTGGCCTTCATCTTTATGACCGCAAAACAGGTCTGAGCTTGTAACCTCACTTTCCCCCCGTCTTTACAGATCATTTATGAATATATTGAGCTGCACAGGCTCCAGCAGAGATGTTCTCATTTCCACCTCTTGTCTCCTGGGTCCAATCCATAAACTAAGCTCAAGACTTTCAGTTTTTCCTCAAAATATATTGACAATCAACTTCCATTCCCACTGAGCTATGCAAGAGCCACTCAGAGGTCAGGAGATGGAAGAGGTAATTCAGAACCACGTAAAAGCACAGTTAAAAGGCGGCATCCATATGAATTTCATCTCCTCAGACATGCTGAGGCACCATTACCCATTTGGAAGTAAACATTCAAGAAAAGACTTCAATTATTTTCCCTTTTTTTGCCCCACAGAGAGACGATAGGACTGACCTTAATGTGTCTGTTCATAGCAGTAGACTGAGCAGCTCGAACTAAACCTTCTAATTCGGCACCACTGAAGTTTTTCGTCTCAACTGCCAGTTCTGCAATGTCCACATCTTCAGCCAGCAGCTGGTGTTCCCGCATCCGAACCGTGTGGATATGAAGAATCTGAAATCGACCCTTCTCGTCCGGCAAGCCTGAGATTTTAAACAGAACGCACGTCAATCAGCGCCTCGGCACAGCAACTGCCGCAAAGCCTTTCCCTCTCCTCAACAGTCATACTTCCAAAGGTTCTTTCTCACCCTGAGCAATTCATCCTTATAAGTAGGATATTTGATAATGCTTTTTGTGTAAGAACATTCAATAACACGAATTACCCTTGGCAAATTGATTAGCACCACTGCCAAACTAGAGAAAAAGCATAAGGTTTAGTTTCTTTCCTCAGGGTTCCTCCAAGCTAGTTGCTCTCAGGCTTCCATACCAGGAATTCGCCTTACACAAAGGCAATTGGGTCAGACCCTTGGCATCCCTAAACCCAGTTTCCACCTTGCAATTATCAATAGAATAGTCTAGGTGGGAAGGGACCTCCCAGCCCACCCAGTCCCACCCCTGCCATGGCCAGGGACACCCTCCACTAGCCCAGGTTGCCCAAAGCCCCATCCAACCTGGCCTTGAACACTGTCAGAGAGCCAGGGGCAGCCACAGCTTCTCTGGGCACCCTGGGCCAGGGCCTCAGCACCCTTATCGTAAAACATTTCTTCTTTATATTCAATCTAAACTTGCCCTCTGTCAGTTTGAAACAGTTGCCCCTTGGCCTGTCACTACAGGCCCTGGTAAAGTCTTTCTTTGTCTTATAAGCCCCCTTTAAGTACTGAACAACCGCAATAAGGTCTCCCTGGAGCCTTCTCTTCTCCAGGACGAACAACCCCAACTCTCTCACAGCAGAGCTGCTCCAGCTCTCAGACCATTTCTGTGGCCTCCTCTGGATCCACTCCAACAGCCCCATGTCTTTCTTGTACTGGGGACCCCAGAGCTGGACACAGCGGCCAGGGGGTCTCACAAGAGCAGAGTAGGAGCAGAGAATCACCACCCTCGACCTGCTGGCCAAACTTTGGATGCAGTCCAGGATACAACTGGCTCTCTGGACTGTAAGTGCGCGTTGCTGGCGCATGCCCAGTTTTTCAACCACCAGTACCCGCAAGTCCTTCTCCACAGAGCTGCTCTCAGTCCATCCATGCTCAGGTCTCTACTAACCCTGGGGATTGCCCTGACCTTGAGCCACTGACTTTAACTCTTTGGACACGGTCATCCAGCCAATTCCTTATCCCTCTATCAGTCCATCCATCAAACTCCTTCTCTCCAATTTAGGGGTAAGAATGTTGTGGGTGGTCAAGATAAATGACACCTGTAGCTCGTCCCTTATCCACCAACACAGTCACTCCACTAGATTAGTCAGGCACAATTTGCCCCTTGTGAAGCCATGTTGGCAGTCTCTAATCACCTCCCTGTCTTCCACATGTTTCGACACACCTTCCAGGAGGATCTGTTCCATCATCTTACTGGGCACTGAGACGAGGCCAACTGGTTGGTAGTTCCCACAGAGTACTGTATTACTCTTGTTTAAAATGGGTGCAGTATTCCCTTTTCTCCTGTCCAGGACTTTCCCTGACTGCCATGACTTTTCAAACATGATGGACAATAGCTCAACTGCTGCATCAGCCAATTCCCTCAGTGCCCTGGGGTGTGTCTTGTCAAGTCCCATGCGCTTGTGTATGGTCAGGTTCCTCAGGTGGCCTCAAAACTGGTCTTCTCTTACAATGGGAGGGACTTTGTTTCCCAGTCCCAGACTTAAGAGATGTGGGAAGAGTGGCTACCAGTGAAAATGGGGGGAGGAAGTTGAAAACCTCAGCTTTCTTTGTGTCACTCCTCACATCCCTTGCCAAATTCAGCTCCAACTGTGCCTTACCTTTCCCGATCCCATCCCTACACATCCTGGCAGTGTCCCTTTATTCTTCCATGGATACACATCCCTGGTTCCACTGNACTGGGCACTGAGACGAGGCCAACTGGTTGGTAGTTCCCACAGAGTACTGTATTACTCTTGTTTAAAATGGGTGCAGTATTCCCTTTTCTCCTGTCCAGGACTTTCCCTGACTGCCATGACTTTTCAAACATGATGGACAATAGCTCAACTGCTGCATCAGCCAATTCCCTCAGTGCCCTGGGGTGTGTCTTGTCAAGTCCCATGCGCTTGTGTATGGTCAGGTTCCTCAGGTGGCCTCAAAACTGGTCTTCTCTTACAATGGGAGGGACTTTGTTTCCCAGTCCCAGACTTAAGAGATGTGGGAAGAGTGGCTACCAGTGAAAATGGGGGGAGGAAGTTGAAAACCTCAGCTTTCTTTGTGTCACTCCTCACATCCCTTGCCAAATTCAGCTCCAACTGTGCCTTACCTTTCCCGATCCCATCCCTACACATCCTGGCAGTGTCCCTTTATTCTTCCATGGATACACATCCCTGGTTCCACTGCCTGTGCATTTCCTCCTTACACTTTGGTTTGACCAGGAGGTCCTTACTGACCCATGTTGGTCTCCTGCCTTCCTTCCACGATTTCTTACATGTGGGAATCATGTGCTCTTGTGTGTCAAGAAAAATGTTCCTAAAGAGCTGCCAGCTGTTCTGCTCCTTCATCCCCAAGGACAGTTTCCCAGGATGATGGACAATAGCTCAACTGCTGCATCAGCCAATTCCCTCAGTGCCCTGGGGTGTGTCTTGTCAAGTCCCATGCGCTTGTGTATGGTCAGGTTCCTCAGGTGGCCTCAAAACTGGTCTTCTCTTACAATGGGAGGGACTTTGTTTCCCAGTCCCAGACTTAAGAGATGTGGGAAGAGTGGCTACCAGTGAAAATGGGGGGAGGAAGTTGAAAACCTCAGCTTTCTTTGTGTCACTCCTCACATCCCTTGCCAAATTNCCTCTTCACCTGGCCCACACCATTCTCATATAACATTCGTTTTCTCCGACTGAGGTGCTAACTTCCCGGTTTGCACCTTAGCAAGTCCCTCCTAAAATGCAGGTAACAGAAGATTCAGAAAAGCCTTTTCTTAAAAGAAAGCGTAACAAGCCAGTCTGGCACATCATCGTCTTGGTAAAACCATGCTGTTCTTGAGCTCACTTTCCAACCTACCCTCACAGCCTTTACTACAAGGATCTGACAACTTGCACTGATTAGTATTTGTGCTGAGGGTATGTAAAAAGACATTTTAAAAATGTGCAGCGTCCCCAGCAGTGCTCAGTCCTCATCATGTGATAATTTATTCTAGGGATGTCTTGCTCAATCTCTGGAATTTATTTAATTTAATTAACTTTTGACAACTAAAGATGCAAGTACTACATCTGCAATGCAATCAATCTCACCTATGTTTACTAATTACAGTTGCTATTCAACATTAGCTTTCAAGTATGAGATTGTTCAAAGGTGACTATCATTGTGGCTACGCTTCTTCATCCCTAAACCACACACTCTTTATTGAGCCTTTCCTTCAATTCCTTGTAGCTGTGTTAGTTTGTAAAGACTGTATTTACTAGTGCTAATTTTTTCTCACTACTATTCATCAGTCTGACTTCTAATAATACACGTCTTTACCAAATTTTCCTTTTTTGTATATTGTGCCAGGAACAATATTTCTCAGTATTTCTTCCTGCACCTAGCAAATGTATTAGCCTCTTAAGTCTCCAGCATATTTGTAGCCACCCATGCTGTCTGTGCTCCACAAGCTCTTTAAATCCCAGCTAGTGCTCTAGTTGTATCTCTAGTCCTCGCATCTTGCACAAGCTACATGCACAGTAATGCCTGATAGAAACTGTTTCCTACAGTACGCAAGGACAGTATTAACTCTGGAGCATCAGCTCTCTGCCTGGGTTACCTCTGCACTTCCTCGTTCTTTCTTTTGCCTAAGAGCTTTCCTTTTCAGCTACCACAAAAACTCTTTCCTGTTTCTGGCTCTTTCAAAGAGTGATGTTACCTATTAAGGATAAGAGGAAAAAATCCCTGGCGAGCTCTTACAGCTACATTGATAGATCAGATTTCAAGCGTTTCCTCACAGTTCAGAGCAGCATAGACAATTACAATTTTGCCTGCCACTCTAGTGTGATATTATATGACTTTTAGGGCTATATGGACATTTTCATCTAATTTTCTGCAATTGAAAAGAAATGGACCATGTTAATGCTCATGGCCTTGCCTGTTCCTTTTTTGTGACTCCCTACAGATTGAGAATTTTTACCTTTACAATAGCTGGTGCCTAGCTCAGAGCATAGAAAATATTTTGTGACATTTGTACGTCTCTGGAAGGCTGGGGAAAATGTTTTATGAGCTCTTCCAAACTACCCATCTGAAACTGCATTTCCAATCTTTAAATTAAACACAGAACTCAATTTGAGCTTCTCACTGCAAGACAGGATCATTAAGCTTTTCATCAGTCCCAGGCTATTCTCCAAGCATTCAAACTTTCTTCAGTGAATTGTTAACCTCAGAACTGAGCACCACAGTCCAGTCACCCTTTAGAGTCCATCATGATCTTTACCGATCAAGCTTCTGATTGCAAATGCAAAGTCACAGACTTGGTTGTGTGAATCTGAGATGATCTGGGCTTAATTTCTTAATAAACTACATTATCAGGTATTCCATCATTTAATCTGCAGTAGTGTCAGGCAGATGTGTACAATTACAAAAGCCCCTTCTAAGTCACTAACAGAGCTCTTCAGCCCACTTTTAGTTCTGTTGATGCAAATAATCCAGACCTGCTGATTTCAGAAGCCAATAGCCAATGCTAGCTAACATTTGCAGTTCCTGCAGTGAAAGTCACCCTTCTCACTTCGTGCAATGAAATGATCTGCACTTCCTCCAAGTCAGGAATTGCTCACACACTGTGCTTGCCAGCTCTACAAGTTCAACAGTTACGCAGCTTCCACTTAGGAATGATCTGGTGCCATTACTTGGCTCCTTTCATTCATGCCAGAGATTACGGGTCCTGCCTGCCCGTACCTATCCATTCTGCTGGACAGAAACTGATCTCAGGTCAATGGCTTATCAGTAGGTAAGTCTAAAATGGTGTTTTAATTGGCCGATTAAATTTACATGTCATATCATGGAGGGAGCTGCATGAATTTTAGCACCTACACCATCCTGGTTAATTGTTCACACTATGATACATATTTGCTTTATGTGTGAGCTTATCTACTGTGATATGCTAGCTTGCTTACCGATCTCCATTTTCACCTCCAGTCTCCCCGGTCTCAGCAGAGCCTCATCAATCAGGTCAGGTCTGTTGGTCATTCCTAAATTCAAAGTTAAAAGCAAAATAAGCATGATTTGAGCATATTAAGTGGGTCTCCAACTCCTCAATACAGCCTCTAGAGCTGATACCTCAAAGAGTCTCAAGAAAATAGACAGAAGACACCCATCTCCAGAAATACTGGAAAAGTCATGACCTGAAGTAGAGTCAGGGCAACAGGGATCAAGCCTGTATCCATAGGGCTCAGAACAACGAGAAACTCAGCTAGAGAAGCCTCACTCCTTCATACGCCGATGCACAGAATCATAGAATCATTTAGGTCGGAAAAGACTTTTGAGGTCTTTGAGTCCAACCATAATATGCTTATCATTCCTTGCAAGTTTTCTTAAACCATGAAACACTTGTTAACAAAAGCTAAAGGAGGAAATTATTGAAAGCAACAATATCAGCCAACTGCAGTACCATCTCCCTTTAAAATCTGCTACTGACGCTTGTTAAATAGCAGTCATTCAGTTTGGATCAATCCAAGCAGATTCTGTATCAGTAATTATAACTGAGTTGATCTGCAGCAAGCAAAATATCAGCAGTTTTCAACCAGATCCCATACCAGAGACAGTAAGCACCATCATACCAATCACTAGGATGTTATTGAGCTGCTCCACGCCATCGATTTTCGACAGCAACTGGTTTACAACAGTATCATGGACTCCAGTGCTACCCGCCATGCTTCCTCTCTGCTTGCAGATTGCATCGATCTCATCAAAAATGATGATGTGCACACCACTGTTTGCTCCAAGCTATTGGAGAGAAAAAACACGTCAGGAATGCCACATGTCATCACTGAAAGCAATCCAAACAAAACAGTAACTTCTCGACAAGCTCAGCCACGGAGATTTTAAAAACACTCGGAGGTATGAGTGTTCTGTATCTATCAGGTTATGTACGTATCAGACTCCTTTCCAGAATAACATCTTGCCATCCTCCAAAACGGGGTGGTTGGTGGGCTTTGTCCAAGCGTAGGATTTCACGGCTGACGTCGGTAAGAGAAGCAGTGGTTCACGGAAAAGGACTAGGCTGAACAAGAAAAAGCACAAGGCCAAAGCTGGAACGCACAGCTCAAAGGATCACAGTACTTGGTAGCTGGGAAAGCTCTCTGAAAGGGAGATGGGGAACAAAGCGCATCTCTGGAGGGATGCGCCCAATGTGGGAAATACCCTAGGTTGTACTAAAGTTACTAAATATACAGTTTGCCAGAGTAGCTTTGTTCTTAATATTTTTAAGGAGTCCATTCGTTCGGTGCCAATCAGGGGCAGAACTGCTTATTTCCAGGTTCACTCAAAGGTGAAGCCGTTGCAGCTGGTAAGAGAACAGGATACTTTTTGTGACCGTATTATGAAGCTTTTTCCCTTCAAATTCCACCTCTAAAACATCTTTTGTGGCCAGCGGAGACCATGTTAACACTGGGTAAATGTGCTGTCCCTGGCAATCTGCCCCAGACACAAGTCATCACAATACCAACCTTTTCGAGACCTTTTTAATCTCGCAACTTGTCATCAGAACCATCCCCTCCAGCCAATATAAAGTCTATTTTAACAGGTGTGTTATTGCAAAGGAAAAGCAGCTCACGGCTTTCAGGTACATTGCAACAACCAGAGAGAAGGAGGTTGCTTACATTGGTAAGAGTTACCATGCAGAGCTGACTTATTGATTAGTAAATCTTTTGCAGAAGAAAATTAAATTATTTCAAGCCACTAGCAAAATCGACAGTCTCGTTAGGTGTAATTAAAGAGATACAATGTCCTTTGCTCACATCTTCTGAAAAGACTTCCCTCTATTTAACTGTGACTTGCCTGAAATTGTATTTTCTTTACCAGAAAATCTTATCAAAACTAAGTGATCCACAGCAGAGAAAAATTACCATAGCACACGTGAAGTAAGTATTTACACCTTCGAAGTGAAGACTGGGCTTTTGATAGCCAGCTAACGTAATGGATAAAAAAAAAAAGTTTGGAAAACACAGAGTTTATATCTCCATCTCTAGTTTATAACATCTATACTCTCTAGTTTCAAGATATTTCTCATCCATTAGTTTTCTGCTGAGAAAAATTAACGATGTATTGACCATAACACTTCAAGGCTTATAATATCCTTATACTAATAAGCCTGTACCCCAAAAAGCTGAAACTGTGAAAGCTTATTTGAACTCCATCCTGTGTTATGTGCCACCTGTATTTGGTAGCAAAAATCCAAATAGATTAATTATGTCTCCCTCAGAAAAGAAAAAGAGGAAAGAAAATAAAAGAGAAAAATTTTTGCAATCTTTGCAATCGTACTTTTTGCACTTTCTGAGCAGGTGACACACCGCATAACACAAAGCGTAGCTGGATGGGCCACACTGCATTACTCTCAAATAACCCTGCACAGAATTTAAACAAACTGTCCATCTTCAGCACAGCCAGTGAGAAGACCAGCTCCCTTTTCAGGTTCTAAGACTACTTTTTCAACTGACATTGTGTGAATCTGTAGAACACTAATATTCAGTGACTTGCAAGGAATAACTATAATCACAAGCTGAGCAGTGACTCAGTCTTTTAACGCAAGCAGCAATTTTCTGATTATAAACCTCCTTTCCGGTCATTCTCTAGGCACATTCATACTGACCATGCTATTTATATTTGCATTACCCTTCTTTGTTCTTCTTCTGCATCAGCAAACAGCTTGCGGATGTTGGCCTCAGATTCACCCACGTATTTATTGAGGATTTCTGGACCGTTGACCACCTTTGGTTCTCTGGCATTCAGCATCTTGCCAATCTGTCTCGCCATAAGTGTTTTACCACAGCCTGGAGGTCCGTACAAGAGAATGCCTTTCACATGCTTGCAGCCTAGAACAAGAGAGAACAAGTTTAGAAAGCAGATTTATGATGGAAACAGCAATACAGTAAAGAGGGACTTGCTGCTTACAGTAGGGGTGCTCCTACAGGGATCTGGCAGAAATACGCATCAGCCTTAGCTCTTCTCGGTGCCTTTATCGGTGAAATTCAAACACAGAATTGCCAGACTAGATCCAAGTCATTCCAATGATCTGGCAATGGCCAGGAAAAATAACCCACAGAACAGCACAAGCGCTCTCCCACGCGTTAGGCATGCTAAGTTAATAGCTAAGGACTGAAAGCCTGAAGTAGAGCTTCTGGTTAGTAGCACAAAGCAACAGAGATCACTCGATAAACAGGTGAAAAACACACTTTTCAGTGCAACAAAACCCAAGAGTGCGTCCTAGGGATGCTGACCATCCCCAGGTAGCGAGGGGCTGCAAATACTTTTTTTTTTTTTTTTTTTTACATCACCATATGCCCTGAACACCAAGCAAAGCTGCACTAGCAGGTTAGGACAAGCACGTACTGCACCCGGTTCAACTCTGTCTTCTCCTAGAGGGACACGCGGTGCCTACAAAGGCAGCCTTCCTTCACAGGCAGTTTCAACTGAGCTTAGTTTTCAGGTACGTAAGGACAACGAAGCACCAGACCCTCAAAGTTACTCAACTGATGGTGAGCTCCCAGTATCGACTCAGATCAAACACATTAATCTGATTCTCGAATGAGAAAAAGAGGAATATAATGTAGTAACGCCTAACTTTTTACCCCTGTGTTGGGCTTTAATGAGTCTCATGTAATACATCTAGTTCTGATTTCAAGTTTATAGGACAAATATTGAGAAAACTAGAAAAGGCTTCCAAGAGCCACTAGAACTATCAGAGGCCCAAAAAGCTTGGCCTGTAACTAGGAAGACCTGAACCATTCTAATTTATTCAAATAACAGGACTTTGATCACTGTGCATGAGAACTGGCATTTACATTCTCTCCTCAAGGGAAACAGGATACAACAGTTGCAAACTAATGCTGGACACGGACACGTCCCAGTCAGCAACAGGCACGAGTTTCCGAAGTGTGCAGGCAAGTCCTCATAGAGGTTCCCAAGTGTGAACAAGAAAGGTTCTCCTGAAGGATTCATGGCATTTTGCATACACAGCTCGTGAGCCCCAGAAATATTTTATCAACTGTCTGAATAGCCTGATGCCTGAATATTTCATGCTCTGCCTTATCCTATGCTAAGAGAGGTCATGGTACCAGCACCTGTCTATGATGAAGTTTGTTTTATTCATTTAATGGGACCATCAGCATTTAGACAAGATCAAGACAGAGAGAAAAAGTAACTGCGTCAAGACAAAACCTTTTTTCTGGGAGCAATCCGAAGGGGCTGGTGTTGGGAAACCCTGAAATAGGAGAGCAGAGATCATGTATCAGCACCAAGTTTGAAACACTGAGCACCAGACTCAGGGAATGCCTCAAAGAAGTAGAAAGGCACAGTTCCATAGCAGAGGCTTCTAGCTACAAAAACAGCAAAGGAAAATAGAAGTTACCTAGAGAAAAGACAAGACACAGGAGCTATATACTGCCCAATTTAAGACACATGTAGAAGACAGATCAGGAGCAGGAGTTTGGATACTGTCTGGCCACAAAGTGGTGAGGAAATAGGAGAGAGAAATAATAGAACTTGTTTTGTCTAGACCCTTGTATTTCCAGCAGACCTCCTCTTTCTATTTTCCAGTTGATACTGAAGACCAAAGAATAAACACAGAACGATGAGTAAACAAATTTAATTTCAACATTTAGGGCACAGCAGGTATTTCAGTAATTTGTTTCTTCCTAAACAACTTCAAGCCCAATAAAAAGTATTCCTTCCTCACTGTATCTCCTCACTTTGCCCCTGGAAAAGAAAGATGTGCAGAGAGCAAAACACCCAGACTACATGGACTCAAGGATGTCCTTCACATGTTTTAGTCCATCTGGGCCACACACAGCACCAACAAGTTGACACACTCCTGCATCCACTGCCCCTCCTCTAGAGTAATAACTCATGTCATCCTCACCGACCAGGCCGGTGAGGACATCCCAAGGAAGGAGACCTTGAGGAAGCCACTAGGAATCAGCACATTTAGAATCTGCCTCGACAAAAATCTCGACTTTGAACATATATGTTTAATTACAGAGTTAGGGAATTCAGTAGCACCTCCTCCTTTTCTCTTGCTCCGTCTGATAGCTGCACACAATCCCTACGCAGACAAGTGAGGGAAACAAGACATCATTATATTTGATGATAAACTCCTATGTTTTATTTCAAGAAAATTCATCTAAAACCAGAGAAATCTTGTAGTGTTAATTGTTTGAGGCAAAAAGCAACACATTAATTAGTGGAAACTGTTCCATGCCACAGATGACATTCACAATGCGTTGGTTTTATACTACGTTCTCACAGTTTGACTTTTTTAAGGGTGCAAACCATCCAACGAGAGTCCTGCAGTGCTTAAGACACACAGTAAAAACCAAAAAAGTAGCAAACCAATGGCACAGAGCTCAGAGGACCCGAACTGAGTTTCTACCATCATCAAAAGTTTAACACGCTTGGGCACACAGAGTTATTTGTCACCCACATGGAATGACTTCCCTCCTAGTTTCTGGCTTGGCTCAGCGACGTGGTAGGTTCACCCCATACAAAGTCCTCAGGGCTGCACAGCAACGTTCTGCCTTTAAAAAACAAATACTTTTCTCCTTTATTAACTTACTGATAGTCAGTAAGTGATTTCATTTACTCCCAAACAGCGATAAAACAATTAATTTCAATCTGAATAATTGCTCAGTACAAAATAATTGCTGTTACCCACTCTCTCTCAGGTTGTTCACACACTGAAATGTTTCAGGAGAACATTGCTACAAGGAGAGTCTCATCTGTACCAAAACCCTGGAGAGCAATAATGCTACATGGAATAAGCACAGTAACAAAGCTGGAAGATTTTTCTGCACTTCTCTGCAGATAAAAAATTTACTACAAAAAAATCAAGAGATCTAGCTAAGACGAATTCATTAGTCAACTTTCAGGCATCTACGAGCCAAAAACATAAACAACATATACTGTCAGTAAAGACAAGTTTCACACAGGAGCAAGTGAGGCATAGCTAAATTAAAAGCTATTCCTGTCAAATCAATGTCACTAAAGGTATTGTTAACGTGTTTCACGGAGGAACATGATCACCTGTGTAGCCAAACAGCGCAAAGCAGGATTTCAATGATGAGTGATGCTTTGAAGGGAAATCCCAAGCAAACTGATGCTCAGACAGCTCCACTGTGCTCAAGCAAGAGAGGCTATCAAAAGGCTACGGCAAGTCGGGGCACATGTACACAGACGGGCCTGGGAGCATCCTGAAAGAGCCAGGAAAATTCTACCGTGGAGTATCATTTGTCTCTAGCGTGCTTTCAAAAAAGGAACACAAAGAACGGTCTGGTCCTGGTTTTTTTTCTAGTTGTCCTGCAATTCACCAGTGCTCTCCTAGAAGGAGGTACAACCTAGTTATGGCCACTAGAAGCTTCTCTTCCACAGCCCAAAAGGGAACTGCTTGAAAAGCCCAAATATTCCCCTCCTGGTCAAAGGGGAAGAAGGCAGGTCAAAGGGAGGCCACTTCCTCAGGTGCCTGCCGAAGTCCTCAGCTGTACTATGCCATCAGCTTCTCAACCCTCCAGAGCAAAAATACCAGCCCTGGGTCACAGCAGGTTCCCAGAGACAATGTGACACTACCAAACCGTACCCAGACGAGCTCTGCCACTGTTGAGGAGCCCACGCTCAGTCTTTAGCAAGTAACAAGGTGCGTATGTGTGTGTACGTGCGTGTGATCCCCTACATCCGAACATCGAGAACATTACCGACCATCTGCTGCAAGACTTGGTTGCCACTGAATGGGCAACATTGAGAGCTGGGTCTTAGGTGGAAGAACATTCCTGAAGTCAAAGCAATCAGTTCCTCTTCAACTAAAATTGCCACGAGCTGTGACGGCAGAGATTTCCCTGTATAGCTGTGTTCACCTGGCTAAAATTAAAGTTTTAAACACAAGCGGGACTTTATTAAAATAGACAGGTGATGACAAACTACAAATGTTATGTCTCAAACCACAGTGGGATCCTATGCACCGCACAGGAATTTTGATTAAGTTTATCTCTCCTTTGCTGATTTCACCAATGCAGCCCAAATGTCAATACTATTATGAGAATCTTATAAACACAAATTATTAGCAGTGCAGACATCTCTAACTCGTTAAGCTTACCACTAGGACTCCAAATCAAAGGTCATTTCTGTAACGTGATACTTAATCATGCGATTTAATGATATCTAGTTAGAGGCTGAATAGGTACATTAACAGGAACTAAAATATACCAATATGGACATGCTCCACAAAATATCAGGGAAAAATCATAAAAACTGGTAAGAATGGGAGAGTCACTAGTGTTACCAGAAGTCAAAACACTCTTTTAAACTAGAATGTCACTTACCCAAAGACAAGATAAAGTTTTATTTGTTCACATCTCACTATTCACTTTTTTTTTTTCTCCCTTTTTGTTAAAGATCAGAAGAAATGTTTCAGTACAATAGGGATTTTCTACTTGGGAGTGTAATTCCCCTTTTAATTAAAATCAAAGCATTCTGGGGTGATTGTATCATTCTGATGAACCTATCGGGAACCCGCATCGATAGTAAAGTACCGGCCCTGAATACATCAGGGAGAGATGCTTATCTTTGCACATCAATCTTCAGGCAGGTTAGAGTAAGATCAGTGTTCCCAGACTTCACCTGCCACACAGACAAAATTTCCCCAAAAATATAGTTGGGTGGAATTTCCCCCCTCTCTCCTCCTGTAAGCTCAGCATTATTCCAGCCTCCAGTTAATCTTCCGGTAGGATTTACATGCTACCGACAAGTAGCAAGACTGAAGTAATTTGTTTCTGCTTTTAAGACAAAGCTGAAACAGAAGTTTTTATTTTAAGTGGACTCTCCGTAGCCAGGTTTCTTGATCTATTAAATCATTTGCCACTGTAAAGAGAAGGCAACCAAGTCAGTAAATTCCTCCTAGATCTTTGAAAAGAGCTTTCTCATCTTAACTTCTTTGGCTTTGAGAAGTTTAATGCATGCATATATAAGGAGGCAATAACTAGATTTATGGCAATGGCAGGACATTTATCAATTTCTGATGGAATGTGATAAAAATGAAAATAAATCAGCTTTCAAGAAGCTTCCAACAGAATGCCTTTGGCTACACAAACAAAATCATGACTCAGAAAACAGGATTTTGATAAGAGTAGATACAAAACAAACTAGTCCTTTTAAAGAAGTCACCGCTGCAGTTAAAAACAAAATAAAACTAAAAAAAAAAGTAAATGCCTCTGCCTCTTCACAGAGGAGCTACAAAAATGCAGCTCATTTAAGCTGAAGACTCTGCTGAGCTGTGGGATGGATTGCTGAACAGAGCAGCTGATGTTTACAGTCGTATCGCACCTGGATGTTAATTGCCATAAATCTCATCAGCATTTTCTATTTTTTGGAATAAAGCTGGATCGTTTCTGTCTACTTAGAAAGTCAATGTGATGTAATTTGTAAATGCCTTACGGAACACTTACCCGCAGAGCATTACAGAGTAAACAAGTATCAACATAACAGGGTCACTGGGATGTCTCCAGGCCCGGCTTTCCAGCTGGAGACAACCTGTGGTTGCCAAGCCGTGGTGCTGACACCTGATAACTAACACCTCAGCTGCAGCCACGTGAAGTGAGAGCAAAAGTCCTCTCGGTATCCGATGACGACTACGGCCATCAACACAGAAATCCCTTGCAGCACATTTGGTGGAAGGTCCCTTCCCTCCATTCCAAGCCTGCTGTCTGTGACCTTCCCTTCACATTTCCTCGTTCCCGTGTTGAAAGAGAGAACATTTTTCTTTCCAGATTTGTGTCATCTGCAGACTTGCTAAGGGTGCACTCTGTCCCATCATCCAGGTCATTAATGACAGTACTGGTCCCAGTATGAACACGTGGGATATACCAGTACTGACTGGCCTCCCTACGGGCTTTGTGCTGCTGATCAAACCTCTGAGCCCAGCAGCTGAGCCAGTTTTCAGTCTACCATGCTGCCTGCTTACCTAGTCCATCTTCCGTTAGTTTTTCTACAAGGCTGCTATGGGACACAGCGTTGAGAGCCTTCGTACACTTGCGATAAACATCCACAGCTCTCCCCTCATCTCCTGGGCCAGTCATTTCATTCTAGAACTCTATCGGGTTGGTTAAACACAGTTTTTACTTCATAAAACCATGCTGACCACTCATGATCACCTTCTCATCCTTCATTTGTCTGGAAGTGGTCTCCATAATTAGGTGCTCCATCACCTGCCCCAAGATTGAGGCAGACAGGCCTGTGGTATGGTACCTGGCTTCTCCTGGTTACTATTCTTGGAGGCAGGAGTGACGCTTGCTTTCTTCCAGTCCTCAGGACGATCTTCCAAAGGTAGTTGAGAGCGGCCTCACAGTGACAGGGGCCAGCTTCCACAGCACTCATGGGTGCATCCATCAGACCCTAACTGCAATTCCGTCTTCAGTTTAGATTCAACAGCCTTCCCCAAGTCAGTCATGGACACACTGAACAGCAGAGAACTCTGCAGAATGTGACTGCAACTCTTCTTCACTGCAAGTGCAGACCAGCTATTCCTACAATTGTTCTCTCAACCATTTATCCAGCCACAAGTGACCTCTCCTCATGTTATCAGCTTCTTCACTTCCTTCAAGTTTCTGTATATGGGGGATGCTTGGGTGGTCTGAAGTCAACCTCTATGGTTTTAAGAAGGTGAGGGAAAAGACAGATGTCAGGGACTTCTTAGCTGTCCTCCCCAAAGAAACTGCACACAGAGGTCTCCTTAGATATATGGAGGAAGAGTTAAGTGACCAGATTGAGCCTAAGTAGCCACAGGAAACCGTGTGTTTCAGAGCGAGTAGAGCACTTCATTTTATAACCACATTAGGAGGAGAAGACCCAGGAAAGCATTGGTCCACTTCTCAGTAAAGAACAAAAGCAAACAACAGAAAATGCTAAGTTCAAACTGCTGAATACTTTTTCACACAAATGAAGACTTCATGTGTTATGTGGCAGCTAACATCAATATCAGTGACAAAGGAAACAGGAGTAGGAAGAGAACAAGACACAGCCCACCAGAGTATTAGATATTTGCAATTACCCAGACAGGAACTTCACCCACGAGCACTCACAGCGGGTGAAATCATCTCAAAGTCACTGAGAACTTGTAAAGAAGAAAGTGAGCGTCATCCATAATGTTATAAAGAGAAAAGAAGAGCTGGGGGAAAGGAAGGGAGCCACGAGGTTGGACTAAATCAAGAGATCTCTGACAGCCTCAGCTATTGTCTGGTTGTGTGGCATAGACCTATCACTAACTTAATTCTTGGAAAATTCTGGCACAATGTCTTTTTAAGTAGGTAGAAGAAAACAAGGATACAAGAAACAGCCAAAAGGAATTTATTAGATCAGTCTGAGACAACATCCCTCTAGGAAAGGATAGGAGGTCACACACAGAGGGTGTGAGAAAACAAATAAAGCAATAGAGGGAGATTTACACTTTCATAAAGATATAAATAGGTCTTATACATCTTCATAAACATGTAGAAAAACCACAGGCTGAATGAAGTTAAAGGTAGACGAGAAGTGGATGGAGAAAAACACCACAAAATTTAAAGCACAACAAGAAAGGATCCATCCTGGATTTACTGGCAGGCGGTGCTTTTACTAATAAACTGGAAGACAGAACAGAATGCGCCTATTAAATCTGCACACCACAATGCCAAGATCTACAAATACACTGACAGGCAGGATTAAATTAATTTAAAACCAACATCATTTGATGCACAAGTTTCCACATTGGGGTAGGAATAATTAACTGCATGTGGCAAAACAGAACAAAAAATCCTCATATTGTAGATAATAAACAGGCACAAACAGGGTGGCACAGACAAAATCTGGCAATTGTCCTGGAATTGATTTGTCCCTCAGTTCCTGTGCCCTGTTTTGGTCACTTCTGGGCAGTGAAGAATGACCAAGGGAAGAGAAAAAACAATCGGTGATCTAGAGGTTATGAGAAATGGTTTAAGAATCTGAGATCTAGCCTTGACAATACTGAAGAAAAACACGAACAGATAAGTATGTAAAAGCCTCATTCAAAAACATAAAAGAAAAACTATGATGAACTGCTGCAAGACTGAGAATAAACACCTGGAAAACATTGCCAGTAAAGATGCTCTAAGCAGTGGAACAGGCTGCCTTGGGAGGTTCTGGCATTTCTGTCACCTCAATTACAGGTTAGACATGTCTGACACTGATTTTTCATTAAAATGATCCTATTTTAAGAATACACTGGATGAGATCCTTTCATTATTATTTTTCTTTTATAGTATCTGAGTACTTTAAGAACATTAATGTATTAATTTTTAAGATACCTTAAAAGACAAGTCTTCATTTCACAGGCAGAATCCAAGAAAAAAAAAATATCTGAGTACCTGCTAATTTGAATGTTCCTCTTGTGTTTTGTTAATACTTCGCTTTTTATACAAAAAGTCAGCTATACTTCAAAAATACAGAGCACTGCAACCAATTGATCCCAAGAGGTCAGAGGACAAGTTAAGATGGTTCCCAGGAAAATAGAAATCACCTTTGAAAAGTCTAATTTAACCTACTTACTGATGGTAAACAGGGGAGGATGGGGAATTTGGGTTCCATTTCAATCTCTTCGCAGGAACGTGATCTGTAACACCAAACGTTTCTATAGCTGTTATTAAACCGTAACGACATCTACATATGGAATCTGCTTTTTCAGCAGCCTCTACAACAACTAATGTGCCACGTAAGTCATTAAAATCACTTCCCTGCTGAAAGCCAAGATTGTGTTTCAATGCATGGAGACATGAGAGTGTCCTTTAAAAAGAAAAACAAGAGCTTGGTACTAGCATTTTCTTTTCAGATCTGAGAAAATGCTTTTCAGTTTTGTTGAAATTTACAGCTCCAGGCACCAAATATCAAAAGCTTTAGTCCAAATGGCTAAATATCTGTTGAAGTCAGGAAAACAAGCAAAAAAACAAAAGAGAGAACAGTTGTATAAGTATTCAGCAACCTTAAATGTTAGACAATGGCATAAGCTATTGAACGACCTGAATTTAAAGTCTCAGCAGAAAAAAAACCAGAGTTTACAGAGATGTGAAGAAAAGGATTTTCTGCAGGAACAGTTTAGAAAAATATAATATTTGTCAAATAAAAAGGAGGACTTTTAGCTTGAGCAAGAGGATGCCTTGAACTGCAACAGAGTAATCAAAACCAGTCTGCAGCTCACCACGAAGATGCACAGCTTTACTATGAGCTGCACGCCACAGAGATCCAGACAGGGCTTGAAAAGGAGGACGATTCCTTAGAAACGCGGCTTTTGTAGGGCTGTCCTTCAGAAAGGACAGGACTGCTACCGCACCTCCATCAGCACCCCGCAAGCGTAACGTTCCTGCCTTAGAAGTATCACTCCTCCGACAGCGAGGTCTCATGGACGGCACTAAAGAGGAGTGCCCCCTCCTCAATCCTCATCCAGATAAGGATTTATTTCCACTTGGCAGATAATTAAGACTCAAGCATTAAGGGAAAAATAACAGCATTGCCAATGTTCATAATGTAAAAAACCTCCAGTAAATGATGGCAAAACTCTAGCCTTAAGGAATCAGCTTATAACGCTGACTGTCAGAATTGACGTGGTTTAGAAGCGACCTTACCCTCGGTGCTGCCCTGGCATTTGTAGCTATGTCACACGAAGCCAACCAGGCTCTGATCTACCCCAATGCTAACCCTAGTGACTTTTTAGTCACATCAGTAGTATTTTTTGCTTCCAGTTGTATTAGCTCTCTACAAAGCCATACAAGCCCAAGGCTGCCGCAGTAGAGGTGGGAGGTACGCGTACGGGAAAAGCGTGGGTAGGGAAAAGTAAATTGCCCCTTTCCAGGGCAGCAGGGAGCTATGGCCAGGTTGAATGACCAGCTGAAGTTGGACTAAGATTTCTTTTCTTGGATAAACCAAAGGCTGTAGCATCAGAGTAGTATTTACACCCTTGGATGATACGGTTAACTAACGTTGATTTATATGCTCCAAAGCCAGAACATTCCTTGGAAGTTAGATAAACCACACAAATTGCAAGCAATTTTTGAAGGGTCTATACAGCCTCTATGTAGTTACGGGACAGAAATATTTATTGCATTTGGCATGGAAGTTGCAGACTGTGAGCACTGGGCAAAAACCAGAAATGGGTGAGCGCTGGAGCACCAGATAGCAAGCAAATTCTTTCTTTTCCTTTCCCAATAAATTATATACAAAGGTGAACAGCTGTCACACTGACATTTCAGATCTGAAATATAGTTAAGAGCAAGTTATAACTAAGGCAAAGAAAATGAATGTCAGAAAGTTTTGTTTTTTCAAATTTCAGATAAGCTCTTTAGCCCTAGGGTTAATCAGAGAGCTACAGAGCTCTGTTTGGAGTCTAACTTCTTACCAGAAAAATGTTTCTTTGTGTAGTGTGTGTGTAAACACGCACAAGTAAGGGTATATGTATTTATACAAATAATATGGCACACCTTTAATTCATTGCCCAGGGTAATCAAAATACTAGTGGTCCCTCAGAGAAGCTTTTTTCTTCCTGTATTAAGTAACACCAATTAACAAGAGGAACCATCTGAGTAGCATACCCTGCAAAGCAGCTCCGCAACCTCAACTTGCAGTCAGCAGAATTTCCGACCTTCTCCGGAGGTACCTGGTGGAGACACAGGTCCTCCACGGCAAAGTCGGCTGCTGCACATCGCTACCAAAGAGCGCCCAGCTGTTGGGTTAATTCAGCTAGTGATAATCCCCAGGGAATGCAATCCTGGTCTGACACATGACTGCTTAACACCCTGCCAGATGCACACAGGCAGGGACGTTGAATGGGTGAAACTACAGCAAGATGAAAACAAGTTCTAATTATCTCTAGTCTGTGAACGCATTTCTCATCACAGTGACACCGATGAGAATTCCCAAAATCTAAATCTTTTACCTTCGCATATGGGCACAGCTAAGGACTCTGCACTGCAGCCATGAATATATATGATAGTTGCTTCAAAAGGTAAAAATATTTCAAGTAAAGGATGCCGGTCTATCCAAAGGTATAGATGTCATAGCAATGTCAGCAACATTGCTAAACCAGACACAACAGAGCGTCTAGGTAAAAGCTTCTTTCCACAGCCAACACCATTTCTCTCATTTCCTCTCTCTGCAGAACAGCTAAGTATTTAGCAAATTCAAGCATTTGATATTCTCAAGCAGAGAAATTCTGATTTGCTCATAGCCACAAAACGCAAGAGGACCAAGATCAGCCTCCCGAAGGCCTTGGCTACCAGATCGATATGAAGTAAAAAGGCAGGAGAGAGGGAACCGTGCACGATTTTCATTTAGCTACAGGGTTTCTTCACTGTTTCTCCATAAGTGTTCAAATCACTAAGAAAAGAACTAATGCACTTCACGGGGAAGTTTAAAATCAATTCCACAAGCAGTGGAAACGGACACACTACATAGCCACACACAAACAGGACGTATCTTCTGATGAAAATCTGTTTTGTAATCAAAATCTTAATTGCTTCATTTGTGGGGAGAGGGAAGGAGGATCAAGAAACATAAACATACATAGAAATTACTCAGCTATGGATTCTGAGTTTAAATACAAACCCACAGAGATTATATTCAGAGAACGAGGACCAGCTATAACATCCCCAGCCACTTTATGTGACAAAATAAGATATCTGCAGCTGCATATTGCTTACTAAAAATTAAAACCAGTACCATTTATCTGCCTGCCAGCACATGTTTACGAAGTAATGGGACTGCCTTTCCTCCCCCCCAAAAAGTTATATTTAGAATCTGTGCTTTTATTTCATAAACTCTAAGACGTGCCACAGCCTGTGCATCCTCTCCAGGAGTTCAAATCTGACCAAGCATAGATCACACAAGATACTGTATTTATTGGGCTAACGCTGTGAGGACACAGGTTTACAGTGCAACTGCCAGGACAACAGATATTTAATACATAAGGCAGGATTGTTAAGACAGAATTTCCTTTAACTTAAATATAGACAGCCCACTGCCAGTAAGTCAGGAATAGGAGCGTTCAGTCTCAGTGATATGACTAAATGAAGCATTTCAAAGAATAGGGAGCATCTGAGTTCCGACAGAAAAGCGTTCAGTTAAATCCTGTGTCTCCTTCGTTCAGACACTTCATGTACAGTGTCAAGGATTGACCTTGTTTCGTTGTCCCCCCCGTCTCTAGCCAAGTAACAAGAGTATGAAAGACAGCCGGGAGCAAGAGGAGAAGGAAAGGCTTTGTTAGTTATTAGATCCCTAAGCAACTGCCATGTTAGAGCATCAGAAGGTTGTCAGTTGAAATCCAGCCTTTACAGCCCAGAAACAGGCCTGCACCCTGTACCACAGCCATACTTCTCACATCACACTCACCCATTTGCTCCACAATTTCAGGTGGAAAAACTCGAGAAGCAAAAGCTCGTCGGAAAATATCTGAGAATTCTTTGTCAAGGCCCCCAATGCCCATTTTCTCAAAATTCCAGTCTGGGTTGATGATCGACTGACGGTTTTCCTTGGTCTTTGATTTACCTGCAGAAAAAAAAGGAAGAAAAAAAGAAATGGTTTCAAACACATACCAGAATTACAGCAAACAGAAGTACAAACACCAGAATAGTTCTACCAGGTCAGACCCATGTCCAGCTAGCTCAATGTTTGGTTTCAAACAGAAGGATGCACTGCGACAAGGATGCCAGGGCAGTACACCAGAGACTCCGCTTACTTAGTAAACTATTTTTCCAGTCTTCCAACCATCCAGTTCAGGGATTTCTCAAGCCAGGTGCTGCTCCAATGTATTTAAGAATCCACAGCAGATTTCTCTGCCACAAATGTACCTAGGTCCCCTCGGATCCCTGTAAACTTGGTACCCAGAGTACCTACAGCACCTGGCTCTCCATGTCTGCTACTGGCTGCACAGGGAAACACCTCCTTTCATGGGTCTGAGCCAGCTCCTACCCGCTTCATTTCATGTCCCCCGAGTCTTACAGCTGAAGATACAGTAAATAGTATCAGTATCTACTCTCAGGCTACCTGGGATGATATTGGGCTTGTCCTGTATCCTGCTCAGTCGTGCCTTTCCCAGGCAGAGCAGTCCTCACTTGTTCCTCCTTCCTTACGCAGCAGCTGCTCCACACTTGAGCATCCTTGTTCTCCTCTCAGTCTTCGCTATTTCTACTACAGCCTTTGACAGACAGGCAGACTAGAACTGCACACACTGTGGTTTGTTTGTATCTTAACTACAGGTACAAAATTATGCTCTTTGTTCATATTCCTTTATTAATAATGCGTAGCATTTCTTAACAACCATGCTTACTAATTCTTAACAGCAGGGCTCAGGCTGCTACTGAGCACGGGTCCAGCAGTTCCTTGAAACTATCATACCTAGGATCTTGGCCCAAAACAGCAATCCTTTTTGACCAAAGTTAGGAATGTTCCTCCTCCCACGCATCACTTTATTTATATTGAATTTCCCCTGCCATTTTATTTCTTAGTCACCAAGCTCCATAAGAGCAACCTTTGTCACCTCATTACTCAGCCTTTTTTCCAGTTTATTCGATAATTATAATGAAAAGCAAAGGCCCCAGCAGAGTTTCATGCCGAACTCCACTGGCACTGGCTATTTACTTCTAGACCTTCTCTCTTACAGATCTCTGTTTAGTTTCCTTTTAAAGGAACTTTGATGAAGAACTTTGCTGGAAGAGCTCTGAAAAACAAGCAGACTGTGTCAGCCTTTACGCCCATGCTTTTTGATTGCTGTAACGAACTCCAGTGGGATCACGAGGTAGCACTGCCCTGACAGAAGACATGCTGACCCTTCCCCGCTGTATCATCTCTATACAAGTACCCACTAATTTGACTCTTCTTACAGTCCGTTGATTCTTTCTGTACAGATTTCAGATTCTAAGATCTGCAGTGCTCCAGACCCTCTGTGGAATCCTTTCAAAAACAGACAGCACGTTCACCGTCTTGCAGTCCTCAGATACCAGAGTAATTTTAAGCTAGGTTACACAAAACAATTACGAGGTCAGCTAGCTCCTTTACAACTTGGAAGAATAAAAGCCAGTCCTGGCAAACTACCACTGTTTATTTTGCTTGTTTGTTCCACAACTACTTCTAGAGCCACTTCAAGTTGAGCCAGGTCCCCTGAGCACAGGTCTCGTAGTCTCCATGCAACAATGGAACAGCCCTCCTGGGTCTTTTTTTGCTGACAAACCACACGAGTATTTGTCTTACCATGCTCCTTACTCCCTTTTCAGAGAAGCTTTAAAGCAATCAAGGCATTTAGGAGGCAGACAAATGCTATTACAAGAGTACTGCCGAGATGCTAACAGCCAAACCCATGTAGGCTCACCTTAAGTGTATTCGAGGGAATTTATAAACAAGCACTGACACTCTTAGCAGTGAGATCAAAGCTTCCAAATGGCTTTCAGCAACATCACCTTGCTTACCTACCAGAGAAACCAACAGTAACAGAAAATCCAGAGAGAAAGTTGTACCTCTGAAGATTACCCTTAACTCAGGCAGAAATTAGATAGCTTGTGTTTTCTTACACTTACACAGTGCTTTACAGGATCGGTCCTAGGGACCATTATCTCCCCTAAAACACCAGTCCTGGGCATTTTGCTGATTTGTTCCATAACCTCTTCTAGAGATACTTCAGGTTGAGCCAGGGAATGAGTTAGCGTCCAGTAAATACACTAAATAAAAGGTCTGTGTTAGGGGACTTAGACTGCTATTAATCTTGGTCTAAACACACTGGAATCAATACTTCAGTTCCTAGTGCAGCAAAATAAACAAAGAACGCACCTCTAACCAACACGTTATGGACAACACGTAGAACGTCTAACATATGGCACTAATGCGTAGTCCCACGCAGGGCAGCAGTGAGCATTTGGTTCAGCAATCACTGCATATTTATTATCTCATTGCTCCTCTCCAGTTTGCAGAGCAGGGATGCTCTTCTTCCTGTAGAGCTTAGCCTACACCCCCCCCTTCTGGCTGCATCTGATCACAATAAAACTCCTGCAGATTGAGTTAAAACATCATCCATTGGTTTTTATAACACACAACTTTGCGCTGAGTAGAAGAAATAGAATTGGCTTTTGATTTAAATGATTACAATTCTTTTCTATTGAAAAAAATAAAGGCCCTTTATTGAAGGCAGTGCTCAGTGACACTTACAATACTTTTATCTCCTCTCTCAGAATTTAATTATTCAAAACTTTACAATTCCCCAGAGACTAACAAAGCACATTAAGGAGCTCTGCCTCAGATCAATGAGGAGATTAAATAAAGTACCAATCTGACAGAAGTAAATTGAGGCATAAGCAACTCTTTTTTTCTTGTCTGCAGGCAGTGACTGAATCACAGGGAAGGATTCCTATTTCCAATCAATTAGCTCTCCCACAGGATCACTCTTCACACCTAGACGCGCTAGGAGGAAGATCGCGCGTCATTACATAGCTTTGAATATCAACCAAGTAAAGCATCACTGCTCGCTCTGATGCAATAAATTGGATGATGTTAATACTCAGTTCAAGCTGCGCCATCAAACACGTAACCACAGGTATGAACTAATTGCCCATGGAAATTTCATTCGATGCTCTTAAAACCTGTATTCTTGTTAATATGCTTAATTAGTCATCTAGAGTTCAGCCTACGGACCTCTGGGGGGGTTGTACTCTCAGATAAAAACATCCACATAAGATGCAAGGTACACAGTTACTCAACAGCCTCACCTCTCCCCATTTTTTGCAGCGACTGCAGCAGACAACTACAGCACATGACATCACAGCCTCACATTTGAGGGAAGATGGCACTTTAGGGCACTAAAACTCAGCCACAAGCTCCTGCAAGGTTGAACGAGTTGAATTCTACTTTCCTAAGCGATTACCACCCTCCTAAGTTTTATTTCTGTAACAAATACTCGAAGTACTGAGTATTCAGAGCCAAGCAGAGCTGTGCTCTGAAGCCTACTGCAAAAGTAAGTATTAGAACTTCACGGAGTACTCGACTGAGTGCTCATCTGAGCTGGCCGCATTCACTGAGCCCCCAGCACAGCAACTTCACCTGCTGGTTCTTATCGGTGGAAGAGCGGCAGCAAACGGAGAAGTTTCCTTAGCTCATGGAAAAAAGAACAAAATAGAAAAGGAAAATGAGAAGACAGACAGACCCGGACTTCGTGGTCCAGGTCCCCATCATTCAAGCTGGTGGCTCTATGGGAACACACCAGATTCCTCCCCAGCCCTACACCAGTTTCTTTCTAATTCTTAGAATCAGAGAACCATTAAGGCTGGAAAAGACCTCTAAGATCATCAAGTCCAACCGCCAACCCAACACCACCATGTCTACTAAACCATGTCCTGAAGTGTCACGTCTACATGTTTTTTGAACACCTCCAAGGATGGTGACTCCACCACCTCTCTGGGCAGCCTGTTCCAATGCCTGACCACTCTTTTGGTGAAGAAATTTCTCCCAATATCCAATCTAAACTTCCCCTGACATAACTTGAGGCCATTTCCTCTCATCCTATTGCTAGTTACTTGGAAGAAGAGACCAACACCCATCTCACTACAACCTCCTTCCAGGTAGTGTAGAGAGTGGTACAGTCTCCCCTCAGCCTCCTCTTCTCTAGATTAAAATGAACGTGTGGAGGACACATCGATTATTCTCCGATTCCTTTGCTAGTAAAGTCTGACATTGTAGATAAAGATTTGTTTTACTGAGGTTTTAGAAACTGTCTCTTTAAAAAAAAGTTCATAATTTTGAAATAATCTTGCTGTGTAAACAGTTAAATGCACACAATGAACGCCCTGCGCTGTGCTTTGCAGCTGTCATCAGTTTCTGGAGAGCAGGAGTTTCAGAAGTCAAGAAAGCTGAATTGCTCTTCAGAAACTGTCCTCTCTCCTTGAAGAGGAGATCTCATTAGAAAGGAGATTTTTCAGAACTAACTTTGAAATTTTGGCTACGCATTCAAAAAAGTTCTCAGTTTCCTATTTCCCTGCTGTTTTAATTAAGTTTAATTAAAGAGGTGTTGGTTTGTTAGTGTCCCCAAAAATATCATTCTCTGACATTTAAAGAGTTAAAGTATTTCAACTAGTTGCGGTTTTTCGCTGGATCTCCTGGCCGATGGTGCCTTTCTAACCTGTCCCTAGGAGTCCAGAGTGCTCAACTTCCCTACTCGTCTAACCCCATTTGCTCGTCAGAATCTCTCAAAGTCACACTCACTTTTTCTCCTCCTGTCCCTGCCTCTGTGTATTTTGGATATGCCGTGGTGGTAACATGGTATAGAGACGCAGGGAACTGCTCTGGTTGTGGAGTCTCATGCTGGGAGGGCAGTGACTTTTCCAGAGTCTGCCAGAGGGATGGCATCTGCTCAGCGCAGCAGTTTTCCAGAGTCCTGAGCATCTACAAACTGCTTTCTAGATAGAGTGACGGGTTCCTAAGGGATCACATCCAGTCACTTGCTTGTTTAAATGGATACCTGGGAGACATTTTGAGACGCAGTTTTCAATGGATTAGGTCAACCGATGTAACCAGAAAAACAAACTCTGAGGCATACAAGTCTTTGAGGTCTGAAAAGCAGCAAACTCCAAGAATTTTTAATCTCTTTGGATACAGCAACACTTACCGATCAGATTGAGAGAGGAGTTCTCAGCTTTTTCAAAAGCAACTTGACTGTTTCCAAGAACCAAACCAACCTCAATCTGCAAAAGGGAGGGAAACAAAAAATTACATTAAGCTATTAGGCTTGACTTGCTCTTTGGGTGTCTCCAAGCACATCTCAGCAGGCAAGAAACAGCAGCAAAAGCTCCACTGCAAAAGTCATTGGAAGAATGTGAAACACTAACATCTCCTCTAAAACTAACATCACTGAATGCAAAAGCTCGTCAGCTATAATAAATTGGTTTTTTAAAGCTATTTGGTTAGTTCAAACACAACTATTTTATTTCAGCAAGATCTAGCAAGTAAAGAAGAAAAAGTCATGTCCTTTCTACAGAAGGAAAAAAATCAAACGGGGCATATTTGGAAGACAGAGATTCAAGAGAGAAGTCTTCCATGGGTTAGTACATAAAACCAAAAAGATATTCCTTGTATCTTCCCCAGCTCTACACTTCAGTGGGCACAACTCTAAGCTCCCAACTACGGAAGCTGCATTAAACTGAAAACAACGCTCCTTATCTTCTCTGAGGCAAAAGATGCAGCCAGATGAAACAAATGTGCAACTTCTCCAAATGCAAGGAACCTAAACTCCTCCTTGTAGCAAGACCTGATCAGTACCTGAATCTTCACAGCCCCTAGGGAATGAACATGAATTCCTGTAAGCCTACCTTCTGCTTTTTGCTGGCTCCAGACTCTCCTTTGAGGATGCTGGGGTCCATAGCTTCCATGTCCTTTACCAACAGGCCAAACAGTTTGTCATTAAAGCTGAACACAAGCTGCAGAAAGAAAAAACAGAAAGGGATTTTAACTCATTAAGAAGCTAAAAAGGATTTTGACAAAGCTACAAAGATATGAAGAGAGAGGGGCCTGAAGACTCAGTTTACCACCCAACAAATTCCACATAGTTTTTACCCTGTAAAGGTCTGGTGCACCAAACATTTCCTTTTTGTGTTCCCTACTTAAGAGTAACAGACCAAAAATGGCAGAACATGAAGTCAATTGGAAAAATTCAAATAATTCTCCTTCCAAGAAAAGTTTCTCTTCCCCTTCATTTTTCTCCCTGGCTAAATGTTCTATATCATGCATTGACATTTTCATCTCATGCTAAATACTGGTTCTGGGCAAGGAGAACAATTTAGCTCAAACCTTTTTGATCTTTCACATTGCAGTTTGACATTACCTCAAAAATAGCACTAGAGTGACAAGAGATAGAAGCAGGGTCCATCCCACAAAAAGCGGGTTGTATCTGCACAATTCCTTTCCTCCAAGATTACATTTGCAACTGACTTAAGATTCAGAGCCTGCAAGTTGTAAACTACTATGAGATACAGCCCTCAACCTGTCCTGAGAATCTGGCAAACCAGAGGCTATCACAGATGTTCACAGGCACAGAAGCCCATCTGCTGCAGAGCTGATAAAGTTCAATTATACAGACATCAGCTTTCAGAAATCCCTAAGTTAAATGTTTCATACGTATTTTACTACTGGGGTCCGCAGAGTAGCAATAAATGCTACAATAACATACACTGCACTTGAAAGGTGCTACTGAGAATTAATTAAAACCGGTGTTCATTTTGATCTTCTATAGAAGGAATACCAAAGTTACTTCTCAAAAGATTCCAGGAGCCGCCACGCTTACATCCAACCAGGCTACAACAGAGAGAACCCAGCACTCTCAAGCCTTGGGATTTTCCTCACAGAGGTTTTTAGATAAGGAAAGGACAGATTTTAAACCACTCTGCTCATGTTCTCTGTGAAAGTCATGATGGTTCAACTTTTCATAAAGAAACCATTCACACAACAAACAATTTCTGTCTGTTAGCCGTCCTTTGCAGCACAGAGCCAGCACCAAGGTATTCTTCAATATTTACATCACTGTAGGACAAGCATGCACATGTTACTTATTGAGAACATTTTAGCCTTAAAAAACAAACCCCACACCTGCTGGCCTACTGAGAAGGCTTGGCTGTTGAACTGCTGGATGAATTCAGCAGCCATCTTGTCCGTGTCGTAGGGGTTGGAGTCAATGTTCTTCTTCTGCAGAAAATCTATCTCAATTGTCATTGTGCCAATACACTGCTTAGCCTTGTCAAAAGTGTATAAGGAAACTGGCAAAAAAAACAAAAAACAAAAAAAAAAGAACACATTTCAGAACAGGAAGGTCCTCCACAATGTATTGAACATGCTCGAAGTCTGGCAATACACGTTCTCCCATTCAGAATAAGTACTTCATCAAATTTAATCTAATTTCTGATAGAGACCTTTATTTCTCTTACATCCATGTTCTACTACAAGATCAAAAATACAGCAAATATATCTCCACTGAAAATCCCTGCATTTCTTTAAAAACTCAACTAGTGTCCTCTAAAACAGCTGAAACACCATACAAGCTTTGAGGGATGAGGACAATAAAAGCAAATTCCCACATGCTGTAGTACTACGATAGCTACATCTACACCTAAGGGTTTGGAGGACATGTCTTCAGAAAGCCCAAAGCACGCGTTAAGAGTAGTCTTGCCCAAAAAAAGCAATGACAAAAGGTCATAACTGGTTTTCTGTAGCAAAAGATTGACTAGCTCTTCCCAGATTAGGTACCAGAAAGTTAGATTACATGCCCATTCAAGTGCAGCAATATCATCTATCAGGCTTCGACAGCTCAGAATGAAGCATCAACTCCCCTTCATCTCTGACACAGAGGAAACAGTCCCTGCTCCAGAAGCACACTTGGGCCTACCCTACCATGCCCCGGGATACCTTCAGTGGTGCAGAACCAACCGAATGACCCTTGAAAGGGGGCAGAAAGCAAAGTGGGACAGAAGACACGTCACAGTCATTGCCAAGACACCTAATCCCCACAGGGCATGGAAAGGAAAAGGCATGGAAAGGAAAGGAGAGTATGGTTCACAACTTCAGGGCAACTGCTGGAGCACAATCCATCAGAAGGACATGATCTCACAAAGCAAACAGTCCTAGTAATTCAGAAACCAGACTACAGCAAAGGACAGAAGTGGATGTTTCTCCAGAAGACCGAGGAACATTATAGGTTTGCTTTGAATCTAAAGAAGTCTTGTCTGACACAGAAGTCACAGCTAAGGGTATAGCAGTATGAGGCGAATAAGTGAGACGTACTTCACGTATAACCTACTATTTCCTATCAAGCCTGTTGGCAGTAGAATGGTTCCAGAATAAACCTGCAGACTCCTGGGAAGATGTGATGTCAAAACAAGCATCCAGCATGCTATGGTACAGGATTCGTTCAAGTTAAGGGAATAAAGAAAGCCTGTGTCTCACTTAAGTTGTTAGCAGAAGACACACAGGTCATCACAGCATGTCCATTTAACGTCCCTTCTGGCATAGGCCACCTAGAAATGAGCTGTCAAGAAAGACCTTCCAGGAGATAGGGATAAAGAAGAAACACTAAACCATTTCCTGAATTGAGGTTTATCTACTGTACCAACTAGTTCTTTCAGACAGGAATATGGCAGCAGGGTTATCACATAAGTCATAGCTAGAAAAGGAGGAACTTTGGTTCTGCAAGAGCACAACAGGAGTTCTTCTTACCTTAACAGGTTGCTTCAGGGCACTTGTTTCCTTTTACTTGCCTAATCTCAGGGCTTTGTCAAACAAAAGCTTCTGGGAAGAATATCAGTCCCTGAATCTGGTCACATCACAGAACTGAGGTGTCAACTGAACACAAGTAGTCCTCACATCACAGACTGAGTGCTGGGGGTGTCTGGTACAGAGGAGAGCAGTAATGCACCGCTGGGATGCGCTCCAGTAAGCGACATACAGCACCAGCTACGAAAGCCTGGGAAATCCCGGAAACAGAGAAGGAAGTCGAGACGGAAGCAGTGACCTCCCGGTGCTGAGACCGCAGCTGACGCGGCCAGCCCCAGGTGTGCATCTCCAGCATACCATGGGAGCTGGTGAACCTGAACCGCACCGAAGACAAGACAACCACATCCACTCACGGCACTCAGCCTTTCCACAAAGGCAAACTTACAAGGTTCACTCACCTGGAAAACCTTTACCGTATCATTAGGGGCTCAACAGGACTCCACTTCACTGTACCACTAAGCAGTGGACTGCATTTACAACTGACATTTAAAACATAGTTTTCACATTATTAGGGGAACAAGAGCAAAACAGAGTTCTGGTAAATCACTAGCTTTATGAATACTTCTCCCTACCTGTAGAATAGCTTTACAAATCCTTTTACTCAGCTGGGAGTCATATGACATTTAGTCACTCTGCATAAAATTACTGCATTATTTTTCTTAATAGACGTTCCCACATAGAAGGTTAAGTTTACAGCAAGGTCTAGTACAAGTAAAATCACAAATCTGCTCTAACAGCTTATCATGATGAATATTTGTGTTTATTTCCTCAAATAACTTTAGGATTAAAATGCATTTATCTGTAAGCCAGCTGGCACATGTTACTGATCAGCAACCAAACAAGGGCGAGAAACTAATTTATAGGTCTTCCCCCCTTATTGTAGGTTATTCTTCAGTTTAAAAAAATAAAACAAAACCAGGTAGCGAAAAGAAATGGCTTCCAAGCAAGATGCACCTAGTTGTGTAGAGGGGCAAACAGAGCCACTCTAGGTTGTCACTACCAAGAGAGATCCACAAAGACATCAGACTTCACACTCAAGCACTGATCCATGGCCA
Organism: Aramus guarauna; assembly: GCA_013400195.1. NCBI lineage: Eukaryota > Metazoa > Chordata > Aves > Gruiformes > Aramidae > Aramus > Aramus guarauna. The sequence goes on from VXBL01002622.1 coordinate 238,108, forward strand.
GGACTCGCTGAGACCACAGGACCTGTGAAAACAAACAGCCAAGGAACGAGCTTCCCCAACAGCACCTCACATCCACAGCTGTATCACGTCTCAGTCTAGGTCCTCCTCACTTTTTGACAGAGGCTGCAGTCATCAGCTCCGCCCACAATCCTCAAATGAGAGGAGAATTCCCTGGAATCACCATAAACACCTCAAAATGGCAAAACAACGGCCTAACAAACAGTCTGCTCCACACCAGTGACCGTGAGCCAGTCAATCATTAGAGCACATTTCATCACAGCAAGCCTGTGGAAGAAAAGGATGAGATGGTTGACACAGGAGCACACAGGTAGTTCCTGATGGTCAGAGGAACAGGCATCATCCATTACCCTGAAGAACACAAAGACCTTCCTATAACAACAGCTGCTGCCAGGAGTTTGGTCAAGACTCCAGAAGCTACAGGCAGATTAAACAGCAGCACCTCTGACTGACAGCGGTGCCAATTGTTCGTAGCCCAGAGGTAACGGTGACAGACAGCACAAGTAAGTGAAAGATAGAACATGCAAACTGAGAGATGCAAATCAGTCTCCTCCTTGAACACTGGCACAGGCTTGTCAGGCTCAGTTAAGACTTGAAATTGGCATACAAATCTCCATTTGTACAAACTCAAGATGGCATCCCGTTCCTTTCATTATACTGCCGAATATTCTAGCCAGCTATTGGTGAAAACATCAGTGCTACTCCAAGCTCACCACTCCAGCTATCCAGAGCACACTGCTGGCTTTTGGCAGCTCTCAGGACTAAAACTTCCCCCTTCTCAATACTCAAATTTAGATGCCAAGAATATCCTCGATGACAAGGGCCGCTTTTTGTTAGCTGATAAGTGTTCTCCAGAGCCACAAGAACAGACTAGCTGGGACATGTTAAATGCTCCCATCTGCATGTGGCTACGGATGTCCCACACAGAGCTATGCTGATAGACTAGTGGACATCTGAAGATAATTCAAAATAGTCCTCCAGGGTCTGAAAATGTTAAGAGACAGAAAGCCTGCAGACAGGAGAGCAAGTCCCTTTCACTAATGAGGGCCCCACGTCACATTAAGAAGTGCTGAAGATCTGAGATTTTCCAACTTAGTTTCACTTCAGTATAGAAACACAGAACTCAGCTTTTATATATCATGATTGTGCTGCTGACTGACTTACCGTCTATATCCTGCCCAATGGAAAGTCCGGCCCATTTTCTCTGTAAAAACAAGAAAAAAAGCTTCAGAAAGCCTGTCCTTCACTAGAACAAGCACCTACTCAAACTCAGCATCCTCACTCACAAAACCAGGCTCCCCCATGAGAACCTTAAGCAGCAGCAAAAAAAAAAGCGCAGAATGAGATCTTACAAGGACCCCCAAATTAACAGGGAACAAGTCAAAAACATGGAATCATTTCTATTAATAATTCTATTTTCTGGCCTCAGGTGGTTTTTCCGTTATTGGTCACCTCATCGTCTCAGGGGCAGAAGTTATCATACTGGATAGGGCTTTTGTCATTCTGCTCATTTTCTACTGCTGATCACACAACAGGTAGCACAACAGGGAAGAAAGGGTGTTACACATTCCATCATCATTTTAAAAGCTAATATGTATATACCAGCTGCAGGAAATAGTTGTGCTTTAAGTTATAAAATTACCTAAACCAAAACTTGTTCAGAGAACTAGTAAGAATGGAACTATTGAAATCCTTTAGGTTCCTTCAAATTCCTCTAAAAAGATTTGTGCAGCACAGAACTGCATAAGAAGTGGGAAATAGTTCAATAATTATGTGACAAAAATCTATGACCTTTACTATGCCAATAGTTCTTTCCTGATAACTGCAAAAATGGTATTTTTCCAATGGCTTTTGTGCTACAGATTGGCTAGCATGTATTTACAGTCCACATCTCAGGCTATGCAGTACTCATGGTCTCTCAAATACCTAAGCCTTAGAGAGGCTTGAATCACAAAACTATACAAGTATCATTACACAAAGTTCTGGTAAGATCACAGTTAAAATGTTGTACTTTGTGGTCATTTATGTTTGGCTTTTTATCTGGAAGGAACAACTCTGGGGGAAGGAATACTATGACCTTTTTTTTAAAAAAAAAATGAAAATTTCCCCCTCTACTCCCTCTCCAATATGTTTATGGTTCAAGACAGAAGTCAGGCTTAGGCAAAGAACTCCCCTGGCACAACAGAGACCAACCTGTTGGAAATCAAAGCCCAGAGCAGGAAGTCTTATGTGTAGTTACTGGTATTCCCAAGGAGGTAAAAACAAACTATGTTTCTGTATTTAATCTCATGCTTTACAGCTTCCCCTGTTTATCTGGAAGGCCAGGAAGAATTCTTCCCCTCCCTTTGACACTCCAATTCCTCTGCAAAAGATCTCCCAAACTCTCCTTCACCTGAAGTACCAGGTACTGGTGACCATCAGTGTGAGAATGATGGGCAGGCACACTGGTACTGCTGCAAACACTGGGCTTTGCTTAAACCCTCCAGGTTAAGTCTATCAAGCCTATCACCAAATTTCAGGACAGGAAGGACAGCTGTCCAAATTCAGCTAGAGAGATGAGTTAGGATCTTCTTGGTGGCAAGAGACAGAGTTCATTTCCTACACTCGTCTGGGTACTTTCCGCTAAGAAGTTCGTCATCACTGCACAGCCCTTCGTCTTTTCAGCTCTGCAGCATATCAAAGTTTTCACGGCTTTCGGTATTGAGGCCTAAGAGTTAAGATTATTAGAGAATAAAGTTGGCCAAGAACTTTATGTGCCCAATGAATGCACCACAGACTTTCTTGGAGGTGTAAGAGCCTACGTGCACATCACGTGACCCTCCATGAAGACATGAGATAAACACACATTTTGCGTAACGCTGGTTGCAATTATCCAAGGCTTCAGGAAATACTGGAAATTAAATCCTAGCACCGGGAATACTCAAATAAAACACTCCTACACCAGCAGCTGTAACACTTGCTACCATAGTCACTTTTTAGGGGTAAGCAACCTTCCTCATTCCTTAGCAGAGGAGCTCTCCCAGCTTTACAATAACTATTGGAATCTACAAAAATCAATCCTAGACCACAAACACTTCTACTTTAACCCTGCCATACAAATACCTTCCACAGAGAACTGTTTTTCAGTTTGGGCATCACAAATCATAACTAGACATATGGTTAACATAACGTCTTCTTCACCCACTCATCCGGACAAATCTGAATTTGAACAAGACATCAAAAAGCAAAAGGAAATTTTGGCGTCTATGCCAAGTCATCTGTTGGGGGGGGGGCGAAATAAAAAAAATTCTTGTGTTTGCAGCATAGAGACTCAACTTCTAGGCCAGTCACTAGCAGGAAAATATGCTAGCATTAAATCAGTGACCACGGCTGTTTCACATTATGCAACTCCCTGGGTAAGCCAGTTAAAGGCTACAAGATTCATTTTTCTATTTAGAAGTTAATTGTATCAATTATTTATTCTAACCATCATTTAACATGTGATAACTTGACTTAATTAAGAAAGAAGAGACAAGTTAAATCTATGTTATGCATTACATTGCAATTCTCATCTAGAAATACTGACTGAATATAGTCAATAAAGGCTCCTGCAGGTCTTTAAAAGAGCAGCACAGCAAAGAAAACCCCTTAATGTCAAGGGAAAACAGGGAACAATAAAAATTCACAAAGAATAGCAGAAAAATTTTTTTCTGGTGTTTTTAAAAAGCTTAAATTACACCTTTTCTAGTATTTTTATCCCACCATGCACTCAAAGTAGATCAAATTAATATAAGCAAGATTGCTTCAGCTATAGTAGAAGTCTCCTTGATTTTTTGCTGTCAGAAATTAAATTTGCAGCATACATCTCTCCAATTAGGATAGATATCTTCAATCCTGATCTCAAAAGAGATCTTGCTTATTCCACAGCAAAACAGTAAGTCAAACCATATAGTACCTGGGGCAAACTGAAGGCAATGCTGCCAGGAACAACTGAGGAATGGGTTCTCAGCGTGAAAATGTATTTGTGGTTGGGAGAAGTCTTCACGACGACATGTCTAGAAGAAAGAACAAACAGGATTTTACTCCAATATACACCCAGGAGGATTTTGCGTTGCTCCCAGTGCTGGGAGAATTCAGAAGAAACAAGTCAGCTTATATCCAGTCCTGTAAAGGAAAAATGAAAGGCTATAGCCCCACACCACGATGCAGGCACACAGAGATCTTTCACAGGAGTCCATCACCTTCAGCCTCAAAGCCCAAACGTAAGACATTTTACTAATAATTACCATTTACAATCCCCCACCAGTGGCCCTTTACTTCAGGAATTGCACTATACAAATGTGAGAGAATCAAACTAGAACCACAAAGACCAAGGCTGTTATATCTAAAAAGCAACACTGGTTTCGCATCTCAAGCATCTAACACCAAAGCATCAATATTTTACCCCAATACAAGTAGTATAGCCCAGCTGTGATTTCAACAGGAAACAGATGCAAAGCCCATACAAGGATCTTAGCACGGTGTTTAGAATTTTGATGGCAGAAAAAATAAAATATTCCTGTACAAAAAGTAAAGTCACATGGGCACTGAGGCTGTCCCCCCTGTTTGCCAGTGACCGACAGACCTTGAACTCAAACAGCACTCGAAGACCAGGAACACAGTTAAAAAAACAGAACAATCCAGTCAGGAGCATACACAGCAGCAGGCACGAGCCTGTCCGTCACTCTCAGAAGTCAAGCTGAGAGGAACAAAAATACTCAAAAGCTGCTCATAGTTACCTCAGAGTATGCCCGATAGCCCTTATCATGTGATAGGCAGACTTCTTTTGGGCATGAGAAATCAAGACAAAAGGCAGATGGGATTTGTGTGCACTAGTGGCAGTATCAGGTTCTGTCTCATCTCCACAGCTGCCTGTACTTCACCCAGAGGGTAAATGAGGTCATCAACTGATGCGACCTTTGGGGTTCCCCTCTCATCCAGAGTCAGAAGCTAAGGGCTAGATGAGCTACGCTAACAGCCAAGGCCCACGCTCCTGCCCGTCCTCCCTCCCTGGCAGGGAACGCATTACATGCGCATATGCTCCATATATTTTCATTTGCATATGCACAGCGAATCCAGCACCATCCAAAAGCAGATCTGCTGCACACGTATACATTGGCTACATCCTGTATGCAGAACAGCTTCAGCCACATGGGAGGGAAGAACATATGGCCCTTTGAGACCAGAGGAAATGTGTGCCCTGCATAGCCAAAACCACCAGACATCACTAGCTTTAGCCCAAACAGACAGGGAAGTTTGCAAAACCTTTCCAGGAACTGCTAGGGCTTGATGGCATAGCAGGGTGAGAAAGCATTGCAAACATATCACAGAGGGATACACACCTCCTCTGCCAGGTAGACCAGTGATTTGATTCTTCACTGGTTCGGGCCCTAAATCACCTGTTAGCTGCCTAAAATTCCAGCTGCAGGGACACGCACCCCTCCTTTTCCATCTCCTCCCATCCCAGGCATAAACCTAGAAACCTGTCATAGGTGGTTTGGTTCCCAATAAATCTTACAGAGGGAGAGCAAGACATTAAATGGTGCTTCACGGTGACCAGGGAAGGTTTCTGAAGACTGAGGGAAAGTACATGTCACTCCTGTCTTCAAGAAGGGCAAGAAGGAGGATCCAAGGAACTACAGGCTGGTCACTCTCACCTCTAGTCCATAGGAAAGTGACGGAGCAACTCAATCCTGGATCCCAAACATAATAAAGGACAAGAAAGGGACTGGGAACAGTCAGCATGGATTTACAAAGCAAAATCAGGCCTGAGCGGTACAATAGCCTTCTACAATGAAATGGTGAGCTCTGAGGAGGAAGGGAGAGCAGCGGATATTGTTTGTCTCAACATCAGCAATGCTTTCTACATTGCCTCGCACAACAATCCTTACAGACAAACTGATGAAATACAGACTAGGTAAGCGAGCAGTGCAGTGGACTGAAAACCATCCGAGCTGCTTGGCCCAGAGGGTTACGATCAGCAGCGTGAAGTCCAGCCTCAGGCAGTTCACTACCGGTGTGCCTACCCCTGGTGTCCATACGGGGCCAAAACTATCTAAACTTTTCAATACCGACCAGGGTGACGGCACAGAGTGCACCCTTAGCCTGCCTGCAGGTGACACACCTGCCAGTTGTGCTGCCATTCAGAGGGACTTTAACAGGGCGGAGATATGGGTCAACATCAAGTCAAATCCCGTCAGGTTCAATAAAGGAAAACGCAAAGTCCTCCACCTGGGGAGGAATAATCTCACGCACCAGTACAGGCTGGGGGCCAGCTGGCTGGAAGGTGGCTTTGCAGAAAAAGACCTGGGACCTGGGATCTTGGTGGACAACAAGTCAAACGTGAGCCAGAGACGTGCCCTTGCTGCAAAGACGGTCAAGCAACATCTCTGGCTGCATTAGGAAGACGTTGCCAGCAGGCTGAGAGAATGATCCTTCCCAGGCTGAATGCTGCTCCAAGCGCTGTTCCATTTTAAATTGAGTAGTAGATAAAACAGAGAAGCTATCCACGAAGCAGGGACTGAAGTTAGGAGGTTTCCAGCTCACAGTGTATCAGCCTGAGTAATTCAAATTAATATCAATACAGAACCGAATGGAAAGCAAGGTATTATGTGACAGAGTGTTAGACAAACATGCCTGTAGGCAAAATATGAATTCCAGCTATGCTATTGGAACACCTCAGCAGGAAACACACTTGATGCTAAATAACACCCTGCTAGAAGCAGCTTATCAGACAGTAAAAGACCCAAGATTCAGGCTGCTTAAGACTGAGATGGATCCTGAGCAGTGCACTAAGCTTGGCTCAGAACACAACAGTGACTTTAACACATAAAGATTCAGCATCTCTACAGGAAGAAACAAACAAACTCCACCACCGTGGGTTTCACTTCAAAGAAGCAAAATGCAAGAAAATGAGGATACTTGGTAAAAATACTGCAGGGCGGAAGGGGTGGTATCCACAAAGATTTGACACAAATGAAAATTACTATATTGGAGCATACCGTTCACCAAAAACATTTGCAGCAGACCAGAAAGATAGCAGAGCCTGACAGTAGGCACGTGGATGCCAGGAAGAAAAAAAAAAAGGGGGAGGGGGGAAGGATCAGCTTTCTGAAAGAAATCTCTAGCTAAGTGAGAAGATTAAGAAAGGTCAAATCCTAACAGATTCTTTGAGGAAAAATCTGTAAAAGGTACAGGGAATAACCATGTTTCTTCTCAAAGGCAGCAGAAGCAGGCAGTTTCCAATAGGCTGTAAGCAACCTAAACATTAAGAATGTAAAAAACCAAGGCAATAGCAGGGAAAACTAAATGCATTTTCCTACATTGATGTTCACCAGGAAGGAGCTTGGAGAGCTCATGGAGACACACGGGGGAAATCTCAAACTCATTAACAGCTTCTGCTTAAAAACGAACAAAAGGAACAATGAGTCACCAGGGCCAGATATCTCCCAAGAGCTCTAACAGATGAAACTGCTGCTCTAATTCATGTGTAAAGCCTTGCCTGAAACTACCAGAATCAAAACATGGCTGTGATGCCAATTCTTAAGAAGAGCTCCAGACTGGGCCCAGGAAATTGGCAGTTGGTAAGTGTGCTGGACAGGCTGAGCAAACCAACAAACTACGACAGATAATATCAACCTGTGTATCCATCAGTTTTCATGTTAGTGAAGAAACAGCACAGCTTCTGTAAGGGAGAGGATACCTTACATACCTATGTTAACAATATGGACAGATATTCCTCTGGTGCATGTTTGGAAACCCCTGCAAATTATTCAGCAAGGCTCCTCAAGGGCTCTTCAGGTAACTAAACTGGCTTGAGATAAGAGGGATGGTCTTCCCACATAAAAGGCAGGAATAAAAGGTAAGAATAATTAGTCAGTTCTCAACATTTAAAAAAATTGCCATTGAGATAACCTGCCCTGGCTTCCTCCCAGACTACTGCTGAGGTGTTTTCAGCACTTGTTTCTCTCTCCAAAATACACGGAGAGCCTTCAAGACAAACGTATGTCACAGGAACTTAGGACGGTGCAACTTATCAAAACAACACAGTTTAATATAATAACGCCCTGCATCCCATGAGCTCATGCGTCACAAAATGGTGACTCATACTTGTCCAACTTGCAGGATACAGAAAATGAAGCATGAAAAGATCTACAGTAGCATCTTCGGGATAAACCATCTCCCTGATCCAAGGTCAAACTCCCAGCTCTACACCGTGAGCACCAAACGGAAGCGTTAAAGCAAAGCCCTCTGTGTAGCTGTTACCAAAAAATACTCTGTGCAGCCAGCCATGGTTAGGACGATACGCACCAAGTCTGCTGACTGCGTGCAACTCACTGCAGCAGATCGTAAGTATGGTCTTGCTCAGTATATCTGCAATGCAGCAGAATGACTACATCCTTCAGTAGTAGCTGGGTATTGTGAGGTTTCTCTATACCGGTCTTCCACTTTTCAAAGCGATTTATAGCATCTGCTCACAACCAAACATATGCTGCTTGCTTTATGAGCCCCGATTTCTAGAAATAAGCAGCTCTCAGGGACAATCAGTACAGCTGGAATCACAGCCAGCCTGCTTGCCAGGCGAGTCTCGGGATATTGCCTCCTGCACGCTTCCATAAATGCAATGAAATAGAGTTCTCGGAGCAAAAGGAAGGTACCAGCTGCTGCAGGTCTGGAAGCTAGGTCTCTCCAGGACATTCATTTTTGAGGAAATTAACATTTTTATAATGCATGAGGTACAATGCTCAGTTCAGGTATTTTTGTAAGTCAATTACTCTGAAAAAAAAAAAAAAAAACCTACCTGTGGAAAAACCATTTGAAGAGACCAGGACACTACCCTGTCCAAGCAGATACTTTTGCCTGCTTCTGACCCTAAAAGTTGTGCTCTTCTGGGGTTTTTTAGGAGGGAGTTTTTGTTATGGCATTTTATACTAAAGCTGGGCTTGTGAAATCACAGTTCAGGTAATCACTGAAGGACCAGGGCAGCAGCACAGCAGACTGACAGCACAAAAAGAGGCAAGCTTTAAAACACATTGCTCCCTCGTTCCCTGCAGTGCAGAGCCACTTCATTCTCCTGCCTTAGCAGGATTCATCTGAGCCAGGTATTTTATGCTAAAGCCCTAGGTGTATCATTCAGTATCTTTTTTTAACGTTTTTCCCCATTTTTCAAACCCAAGCTCTTCTGCCTTCTGCTGCATGTGATACTCTCTGCTGAAATTAATTACTTGTCTTCAATTTACGTATTGAAATCTTTAAAACGGTCACCATACAGTTGCAGCAAAGCAAGGAAACTAATTGTTTGAATAGGCTTCTTTTATTAAAACCCCTTCTGTGTGGGCTGAGCTGAAAAATTAATGTGCTTTCTACCTTTCTTACAAAAGTAAAGCCCAGAGTCAGTTTCTATCAGTCACCCCAGAACTGTAATTAAAGAATCCAAATTGTTGTGCCCCCACTCTGGTTGCCTTCCCCTTTTGTTCTTGTACATGAAAACCCCGAGAACAAGAGAGTTTCTACTAACTCCACTCAGCACTCCAACATGACGTGAAAGTGAGAAGATGCCCCTAGTAACACAATTAAATGATAAAAATTTACTTGAAATAGTTCAAATACTCTAACTATATAACAGGAACAACAGCAAAAACAAAAAGATCAAAAGAGGCCTGAAGTCCTTCATTAAAACAGTGATTATAATTAGTTAAGCAGATCCAGTTCCCAAGGAAGAAATGCTTGAGAGAAAAATTTACCATTTTTTTAGAATCTCCTGTTCTAAGCAGCACATTTAAAGTTTTAGTCTCAAAAGACACAGTTTTGTTAATTAACCTACTGTATTCACCTTCCCAAATCTGAAATTTTATTCCACCTCCATCCAAATTTTGCAAACAATTCATTTTTGGTTAAAAGAGCAAGAGTGCACACTTACTGCCCAGATTGGAAGTCCTTCTCATTCACCACAGCACAGTTGGTTAATGACAGTTCATCCGTGGGACATCTTGCTGCTTGCATAGACTATGAGAAAGAAAGAGAGGGAAAAAAACTGTCAGATAAAATTCTATTTTTCCTTTTCTAAGCCAAGCCTCAAAACTTCTGTAAATCCATAAAACACAAATAGGTCTTATGAATATTAACATAATCTGAGAGCACAGTTCACGAGCACTGACAAGCTCCTCTCTCTCTTCACGGTGTCTCCAAATGCTTCTGATTGATACAGATGTTTGTACCCAAAAGCTCTGAATTTTGTGAGTCTAGTATACCTTTTATTTCCTATCATACTTAAAAATTACCTAGGAAAAAGGCTGCAAGGCAAATGCTTTTAACTTGCTAGTGAACGCTGGTGTTCACATGACTTCCTTGAACCCTGCAACAAGCCAGCAGGTAGCAAAGCATGCACTGGAAGGCATCTCTCGTCTAACCTCATGCTGGGTTAGAGAGACTAGGGTTACCTTTCTTCTTCCCTGAATTTACTCAGAAAACTGAAATTTGAGCACATCCATTCTGGATGTACATACTTCAAACAACACAGTACAGGGCAGGACTGGAAGTCTGCAGGAAGGTTTAATTCTCAGCCAGCCGCTATACAACTCCATAGAATCTCTCTATAAAGCTTCTCAAAAGAAATATCAGAATGCAAATAATATTTCTTATTCTACAGGAAACAGATCAGTAACAAACAGAAAAAAAACTAAGTTAAACAGTCAGTTCCAGCCTATCACTATTAAAATTTACTGCAACAAATTTTGTGGGGATGTTTTCTCCCCTCCTTTTCTTCTAAAGTCAAAGGAACAATCCCATTTCAAGAGTGTCTGTTCAATTTTTTTCCCCTCCACTATTAATTTGGCAGCCAAATTAACCAACTAGCCCCATTCTCAGCCCAGGCTACCCCATCCCATTATGGGGCAGGGGGATGTGGCAGAGGAACCTCAGCCCCATCCGACATCCCTAACCCCATCTGCTTCTGCAGAATCATTCCACAAACCCATGGCTGAAAGATGAAAATCAGGCTCAAAATGCCTCTAGAAGTGGAGAAGAGGATGGAAAACACAAGACATCTCTATCATGAGCTTAGACTGAAAAAAATTAATTTGGAGAAAAGCTAAACTTGACCTCCCTCAGGATGTTATTTTTAGAACCAAAGCACAACTATTTTCTTTGTCAGATACAAATTTGCAGGCAGTGCAACAGAAACTGTTTGTCAGTGTCAACCTATTGCCAAAAGCAATTCAGAATGGATTTTCTCTTAAGACACCCTTAAATCCCAGCAACAGGAGAAGGAAATGCGCTGATCCTAATGCACACATCGAAATAATTTCCCTAGAGTTAACATTCTCCTCAACCTTTCCCCCTCCAGCCCCTCTGGGCCATCTGAAAAAAGAATCAGAGAAAATTCATGTCCATGTGGACTGAAGCAAGCCTGCCCTATAGCTCAAATCAACTTCTTAGGCTGTAATGTAATTCTTCTAGAGTACTTGCTATTTAGAAAAGGTCTAATTCATTATTTTTATTGAATAATGCTCAATTGCCCTTGACTTATGTGATAACAGAAAAGGATTCCATTTTCAGCCTTGAAACAGATTTATCTACCCGAATCTCAAATGTAATAAGAGACTCAGCTAAATATTCTTGTAATTAAAAAAAAAAAAAATATATGAATACCAGTGAACTTCTGAAATACACAACCTGCCTGTTAAGGCTCACTATCTTTGGGCACTTCACTGAAAAAAAAAAAAAAGGATTCACCATTTTATCACTTCTCCTTCCATTTGCAAGGGCACTATTTTGCGAAGGGCATGCCCTGATAAAAACGCATTAGGTAGGATATTTTGAGAAAACTGAACACAAAGCTCCTGGATTAAACCTTTTTACAGCACTAGTCCTCAACTGCATTTTTAATCCTTGCTGACAAACTGCTTCCTACACATTAACAGCAAGTGTCTGGCAAAGTTGCCGTTCTTCTGTTACTCCTGTCCACATTTGGGAACGTGCAAGCTTTGCTTTAAGGAAATGCGTAGATATAAAGGAATGCATTTGAAATCCAGCACAAAGTGCTCCTTTTGCAAGCTCTACAATACGATAGATGTGTGGCAAAACATCCCTGGGTATCTCACACGTGAAATAACGTAGCTGCTTCTGCAGCAGTATCGGCACTGGCTGTGCTAGCCATCCCACAGCCCGGCACATTCTCCTTCTGGGGTGTTTGCAGAAGCTTGTTTCTCCTTTGGCAATAATCAACATTTCAGACTGCAGCTATAACCTCCGCTGTGCTCCCAGCTTTCTAGTACATGCCCTCCTCAAGCTCCAAGACTGTTTTGCAGAACTTCCAATACATTATCAATATACAGAAGTGGTTTTAACACAATACAGCTCGTGCAAGAAAAGGGCATCGCTCAAGGGATGCAGGTTTTTGTGAGTACGCAAGGGACAATTAGAGGAAATCTGGTCATTTAAAAGATGATGATTAAACTGGAAAGCACCCAGACAAGGAGGAACACACTGTTCTAGTGAATTGCAAGGGCTCCCTCTTACCTGCCCTCTCCTCAGCCCAGAACTACTGCTCACAGGGATCCTTGTCTTTGTCAAGCCACTGAGCTGCCACAGCAAGGATGTGGGGACCGGCTGCTCTCAAATAGGTTTTTCTGGCATAAATGCGGCAGTCCAGACCTGTAACGTGTGCCACCGGAGTTGAGAGGGCTGTCATATGGCAGTGGTAGAACTGCCAAGGAACACTTTCAGCTCTTGCATTTTGGTTTCCGGCTTCCCAGGACACCAGTACCACAGATGCCCAGAACCATGCACCCCCTCCGCCATCCAGCACCACGTGTCAGGGAACAGAGGAAGCAAAATCCTTTAGCATATTTCTAAGAAATTTTTAAGTAAATTTACACAAGCTAATTTTAAACTAACTAGTAGGTTACTGCTAGCAACTAGGCAAAAAAAGTCTTCCCCACCTCCAATTATTGTCCTGGTTTGTGCAAGGAGGAGACTGCAAAGACAACGAAGTTCTGGGGAGGTGACTCCACATCTGAGACAGCGCCTTCGCTCTAAAGCATCCTGAGCTAGAGGTACCCATCTTCCATCTACAGTCATGCAGCACCCACCATTAAATCCATGCCTACACAGAGGTCTACTCCAATACTCCTTCTCTTTACCAAGAGAGAAATGAGACCACATGATGCATTGACAAATGTCATGCTGAAAGACAAGTGTGAAAGACCTCACCTTTGGATTTACGACAAAGCAGTCATGTTGCTTCCACCCTTCTGCTACTGACCTCACGATCACCATGAAAACCCAGCACCAGAAAGCCCTATGATGCTGACCTATTTTACTTTTACAAAGTAAAAGTTGCTCCAAAGAACAAATACCTTCATAAAAGAAACAACCACCGTAATGTCTAATCTTTCAGAGATATTTTTCCTAAGTTCATGGATTCCAGTTTTCCTCAACAAAAATATGAAACCGAGCTGTTCTTGCATTTTAGGAGAGTTCAGCCCAGAAAGCAATGCTAAGTTATTTCAAGACAAACATCCAAAGCAAAGCACTGCTGGATTAAAATATGACTGGGGAAGAAAATGAATAATAAAATCTCTGGAATCTTACACATAGTACATTATATTACATTGTTGTGTGAGTACAAAAATATGGTTAATATTTGTGAATCGTTAAGGCTGATGATAGAGGAAGCCAAAGAAAAACATGTTTCCCATTACTCCGACCCCACAGGAGGTAAGTTGGTGGTACATAAGAGAAGTGCACTACTACCTGTCAGTTGTAACTGAATAGAAGAGCTAAAACACTGAATGCTAAGGCAGAGATGCTCTTCATTTGAAACAGCTTAACTCATTTAATTTCCTAATCCTACCCAAGAGATTATGAAAGAGTTTCTAAAGCTGAAGCAGGTTTTGTTCTGTGCACTGTTACTACATGGTCTGTACAAGACAAATAGTTAAAGCGTTGTATGTTCAAATTTTTCTTTTGTGTAAAAGATATAGACACAGATATACGCGCATACATGTACGTGCATATGTATATTATATAATTTCTGCCATGCCAGTGTTAGGAAACACGACAACTCTGGGTACATGAAATTTAAGTTTCTCTGTAGAGCCCACTGCTAGCTGTACAGAAATGGGGGTCCCCACTCCCAAAAGCATCCAGACGCTACCGGAACAGCTGTTAGGCCCCAAAGCACCTCCAAGCCCAGAGCTTCATCACCCAAAGAGGGCAACGAAGAACCTGCACAGGAGTTTAGTCCATATTTACTAGGGACTGAGCAGACGTGTGCCTGCCTGGTGGCTGTGGTAGCACGGCTGACTCAAAGGCAAAGTCAAATGCTCTTTCACCCACTAAAAGTCTGCAAATAAAATTAGTTTGAATACTGAAAGGAAGAATTATGCTATTAAAGGAGCTTTGAAGATAAAAAGGGAACTGAGATGATGATACGCAGAGCCTACGTTACCCAGGACGATGCTCCTGATGGAAAGCAGACGTGCACAAAGCATTGCCTGGTACAGCCTGTACCTGCGGGTCCAACAGACCAAGTGACAACAGAATCAGAGATGAGTGTTAAAGCTGCAGACATCAGGAGCCTGCTGCACACAGAGGCAAACACCAGCACTAGCAGGCAGAACGATGAGCTGCAGCAGAGCTGGGTCAGCAATAGCCTGGGAGAAGGAGACAAATCCAGCTCTCCCAGCAGAGGAAAGCCTGAAGAGGATTATGGCAACCTTCTCTCTACATTCACACACACCATGGGGCTGAATAACGAAGAGGAAAAACAACTCTGTGCTAAAGGACAGAAGAAATTGGTATAAAATGACAGCAATGCTATCGCAGCTATTGAGTAGCAGTTAAGAAAGGGTTCCTAACCAGTAGAGGAAGCCAGCACTGTAATGGCTTATAGTGGGAAACAGTAAAGACAAAACCAAAACTCCTTTAAAGAAGGCATTCAGTAACATTTATGAAAGGAATGACAACATGATGCTTACAACAGGGACCAGACTCAGCAACAGGAGACGGCCTAAATATGGTGTTTCTAAAATTTAAAAAAAAAAAATAAAGTAATTAAAAAAAAAAAAAAATAAGGATGTTACTAGTTTGCAGAATGTTTTTCTGGACATCTCAAAAAAAATACTTGAGAAAAGCTTCCAGAGTTCTACAGCCACAAGAAAAGATCAAACAGCTACAATAACTTTCTGGAACAGTAGGCTTGGCAGGACAGGTTTCCTTCCCAGATCTGCAATCCCTCAGAGCACCTTGCGGTGCCCAGCAGGTTAAGCACGCTGTCCGCAGGGACAAGCAGCGCTGGCTGGATGCTCAGGACCGGCCTTTCCATCTGCTCCATTTGACCTCTAGTTTACTTTGCTGGGAGCTTTTACACTTGTCAGGAAGGAGCTGCATTCTCTCTTGATAACAAGTCATAAATACCAATTTTCTTCTCCTATTAAAAGAGGAAGGCATTAGGAAAGCTAAAATCTCAGACTTTATATTCAAATTTTTGTCAAAGCCAGGGAAGTTTGAGCAAGCCAACACCAAGACAGCCTCAATACAGTGTCCAGACAAGAATGACGAAGGAGCTGCAACCCTCCTTCCCACACCCCAGACATGACACCCGTCACTCCCTGTGATGGCTCCAGCAGCCAAGGAGGCACCGAGGCCAACACGGCTGTGCCACATGCACACCAGCTGCCGGCCGACACAGAAGTCAAAACAACTTAAAATATGGGAGAGGGAAGACAGCTTAAAATATGGGAAGGTTCACATCACCACCTCCTGCATCNAACACAGAAGTCGAAACAGCTTAAAATACGGGAGAGGGAAGAGTTCACATCACCACCTCCTGCATCATCCAGAGCTGGAAGTGAAACGGGGAATGATTTTCCCCACATTGTTTTGTGCCTGCACCACTGGTAACTTTCTCATCTGGCAACAAACAGAGTCATCTGCAGAAGCAAAGGTCAAACCTAACCATCAGCAGGGGTTAGCAATACAGACGCCAACTAGTTTTCACTGGCAGTTCTTTATATACAATATACACTTAGCACATTTTCCATTTTCTTTATCTAACAGCAGACGTGTGTTTCCCTCATGGGCCAGGGCAGTAATCTAGAAATTACTTCCGTCATAGCACATGAAAGCCATTTTATTAGGACAGAAGTGCCTCTCTTAGCAATTAGAGGGCGGTGACTGCTGCTTACCCTCTGTTTGCAAAGTTTACAGACAAATGAATTCAGCTCTGCAATGGGAACTTTGCAACTCCAACACAAACTCAACCAGTGCAGTAGAGAAGACGTACGTAGCTTTGGGAATTCGGCTGTACTATTTCCATCATTCTGCAGTGTCATCAGAAACACAATTTACAGCTCCAAGACTGAAAGGTTTGCCTGATCTAAAAGAGCAGAAGAAACAAGTGCACTAAAGGAGAATTTCTACAAGCTACTAGTATTGTATAGCATCTATAATTAAACAGGTTGCTCTGCCCAAAGATGGCATTCTCCAGCACTGGTTCTTTACAATATGATCAGTAAAGTGATTTCAGAACACGTACCCCTACCTGTGCTGCTGTGCCACAGAACCAGGAAGCTGTTTCCTGATGGTTTAACAGGAACATCAACTCCACCTTCCAATTAAGCAATAATGACCCAGAATATGTGCATTTGTAATTAACACATCCATTTTTGGAGTGGATGTTGCCTCACATTTCTTCCACGAGCCAAGATGATCAACAATTTAATTACAGGGAATTGCTGCTTGTTGTGTTTCATCTAAACCTCTTAAAAATGCTTAAAGGAATGAAGGAATCACACAACCACATCTAAGATGTTAGCCTAGCACGCAAGTCACAGAATTCTGACACACTAGCTGTGAGGACACCTAATGGATGCAAATTTCTCCCTATTTATTCAGAAAAGTTACCCAATAACAATAGGGACAAGATTAAAAATATCCCCTTAAACTTGGAATTTGCCTTATGAGAGCCGGAGATGCTGCTGTCCCCGCGTATTTGCCACGCACCCTGCCGCCGATGGGCTGCATCTGGCACAGAATTTCTCCAGGACACTGACTAACATACCAAACGCTACCCAATTATAAGCAGTTTGTCTTTAAGATGCAATACCTTGCAAGTATTTCTGTATTTTCTACAGAAAAAAACATGTAATTTGATACAACTCTAGGATGTAATTTGACACAACTCTAGGGTATAAATTACTCTGGATTTTTTTATAGAAGGTCACTGCTTTATTGTATCCCAGGAGACTGGAGAAACATCTTAAATCTTTCTATGCTGCAAACATTTGACCTTGCTGAACTGAGTATCTGACATACATACACATACAGGAAAGAGCATACCAGCACAGGAGCAGGGCAAGAAAGTGCCTGAAGAACTGTATATTCTGCCTCGATTTAACAAGCAGTAGTATTATCAGTTGGCTCAAACACGGAGTCATAGGATACTGTGTTGAAAGCTTTTCTATTAATTGTAGCGACTGTGTTCCTTGCTTGAATTTTTCTGCTCACAGACCTTCCCATTCCTGGATGTCATAAAACCTTCTGAAGATGGCCAATATGGAAATTTAGTCACAAAACTCTGGTCGCTGCCAGAGAACTTCCCTGATTTGAGACAGCATCCTGACAGGTATGCGAATTGCTGCCTCATGTAGAAGCCACACTCTAAGGCTCATCCCTCCAAAAAATATCACAGTTCCTAAGATTATCACTATCTGTTGCACTGCTCAGGGGTCAGCTAGCAGTCACCGCTCCAGAGCTTCCTAAAGCTTGTCCCCTCTCTCACACCTCTGTCTGGATTTGGGCAGTATCCACCAACTCCCACCTGGGTCAAGAAAAAAAAGATCAAATCACGCCTTAAGGATCTATTTATCCGTTCTCGGATGTTTTTGTACGTTAAAATCATTTTCGATTCCTTTCTTTACATTAAATTCCAGTTTAGCAAAATATAAGTACAACTATCTTCTAAGGACTGGTTTTCTGCAGACTCAAGCGGAGCTTATTTTATGACAGAACACTTTCCGGGTGTACAGCTACGACAGTCCTAAACCACCTCTGTGCTCTAAGGTACAGGACAGAGGATAGAAAGAAAGAAGATCTTGCTGTGCTTTGGGGGGAAAAAAGTAATATTTAAGAAATTCACACTTGAAATGATCCTCAAAAGGATTCTTCGATTTTTACAGATTTTTCCTCTACAGATTCTTAACAAAGTGTAGTCATTCTGGCCTGCCCACGATAAGAAAAGCAGCGTGACATACCAGCACCCCCAAAACTGGAGCAGGAGAGGCAGCACTGACATGTCCCCATTGCATTATCTTTTTTTTAGCTTTGGACACGCTGCTTCTGCAACACTAAGCCAAGCAGCCAATTAAAGTTAATCAAAGATGACAAAGGTCAGATATCCCACACCCACACACATTCACACGGTGGTCAGAATTTTATTCTAAATAATTAAGCATGGGGTTTTATAACACAGAAGTCCTGTAAGAAGGACACAAGTCTACTTGCGATGATTTCACAAGACAAGTACGCAGTTGCAGAAGTGATCTCAGAAACAGAGATTCAGATTTAGTTTTCTCCCTAAAACATTGCTAAAAACCTATTTCTTCATATTACATATTAGGAAACACTAAAAAAAGATAAGTGATGACAGAAGGATCAGTACAACACCGAAAGAAAGAACTAAATTGATTCACAAATGCTTCTTCAGTTGCCTGACGATGCCTGCATCTATGAAGGCTGACTCCATATGTTAGCAGAAATCAGACTTTACAGCTTTAACCCGTAAACATAAAATCCAGCCCTCATTATTTCAAAGTTTCTACCAAACCATCCAACCTAAAACTGCTCTGGGGTTGACTGCAAGGAGTACAAGAGAGCATGCGTTAGTCCAGCAATACTGTCAGCACCGCACAACACCGAGGGGTACAGCCCGTCCTTCACCCCCCTTCCCCCTACTGCCACGCTTTCTCCATTTGACAGCTGATTTCCACAGCAACGCATCTTCTGCTCAATCACAGGCTCTTCTAGACGAGTTACGGCGCAGTTCTGCAAGGTAAACCAACATCTACTAGTACCTGAGTTAAACCAAAATCATTTCCAACCCAACGCAGATGTGAATCTCTTCCAAAAGGCAAACGGGCAAGTGTCTCTTGTCAGTGGGCTAATAGCAACACCACTCCAAATGAGACCCAAATAGCAAATAAAGAAAAATTAAAGTTGTTATACCATTTATACCACATCAACCAGCTGTAATTTCTACTCATCATGAACTGTTATACAAATTGCAGCTATTGCAAAACTTTAATATTCCTTAAAGAAAATGCCACCAGTCTCTGGTAGTGGATCATCACCAACTTCCAGGCTACCAAATCAACACTCAGCACGTGTGATTTCCCCTTTGAAGCAAGCCAGACCTCCTGCCAGCCTGCAAGAGTAAAGCTGCAGCCACATAGACCTGCTGCATCTCCTACACCGTTTCTCTACGTCACCCTCCAATCTGGCACAGATACAAGCAGAAACGCAGCTCGTTCTGGATCAACAGCTTGACACTGGCTGGAACAAGGCAAAGAAATCATCTGGCCTTTCTACATCCCTTTGAGAACTAATTCCTAATGTGGTCCAAACCAATTACACAGCACCAGTTAACTTCCAGAGGTCCAATCCTGGTACAAGGGATCCGTAACCAACTATGGACACAGCCAGACAGCTTTATGCCATTCCCTCTTCTGTAGCAGATGCTGGCTGATGCCTTGGCAAGACTCAGTGCTCTGTTTGCGTGCCTAATGATTACCACACTGAGAGAGACACGGAATAAATTATAACAGAAACAGCCATTATTTCTAATCATCATAAACTATTTTTCCTGTAAACTTCAATCACCGTTAATCACTCTTCCCTGCGACTGAGGAAACCCAGTGCAATTAAGGGAGTAGAGTAATACACCTGAAACAGCACTAGACAATTAATAAGATTTGGCTTATCATTTGTCTGAATTATTTAATATGTTACTAGAAGTTTAAAGATTTTCTCTCTTCTACAGGAAAGCCATTTCCCTCTGTAAAATTATACATACACAAATCAAATCACACGAGTCTAAAAAAAGAGGCAACGCTCTAAATTGCATTGCAGGATGTTTTTTCAGGCCAGAAGTAGTCACTGAAGCTTTCTCTACCCATTCTCCGGGTTTAAGCACCTTTTAAAAATGCTGACAACAGAACAGCATCAGTGTTTCAGTATTAGACTCACCTGTTGTACCTAGAGATATCACACACCTCCATCCTCCTACCCACTATTCCTTATTTACACAGACAAGGATCACAATAGCTCCAATGTCACATCCGAAACGTATGCTCACCCTGACCTCTGCATCCTTTTCAGAGCTGCTGCTATCCCACATGCAAGCTGGAGGGAGCAGGCAGCTTGTTTGTTTATTTACATTAACAGCATTCAACACACTGCAAGATTGGACCAAGCTCAGAAAATGACATTAAAGACTTCGCGTAAGAACACTCTTCATGGCATTAAATAATTTGATAATTCTGCAACAATTGTATTTGTAGATAAATCATGAAAACACTGAATAGTAAGAAGCTTCCTGGTAACCCAAGGAAAGCATCACCCACTCAAACTGCCGGATTACAAGGTAATTAAGCTTCAACCTCTCAAATTTGCATAAACCTCCCCTTTCCTCCACCAGCCTTCCACTGGTCAAATAAAGGCACATTTTTTCCAGGTGTTTAGTAGCACAAAAGCTCACAGCAGCAGGAAAAAGTTGGGGCTGATCCCTCTCCTTCCTCCCAACAGCCCCAGTCACCACCTCCAGCCCTCAGACCAATCACTAATCCTTTCCAGCACACGAGGACAACCGAAAACGAACTCATCACACCACACAGATAGTTTTTGCTGTCAGCTTAGCATGCTGAAAAGGCTCAGGGGAGCAAGCAAGTAGTGGGTAAGACCAGACCATTGCAGCCAGATTGGTTTAGGATACCAGGAGTCTCAGACTGATGTTCTTTATGGCTAAAATGATCTTAGCATTGATGAAAGCACTGAGCTCCCATTTCTGGCAAAAAAGCTAGTGAAAACACAGATTTCTCCTAGGTTAGCTGGTAGGATCAGTGCGGCAAAGGGTGAGATGAAGGAAAAAGGTGCAAGGAAGAAAGTGAGACCACATATTTGGAGCAGGGACACAAGAACAGCTCTTAAGAGAGAGAGATTGCAAAACATGCGATTTCTTTTTTCCTCCATTAATCAGCTATTTTTTCTCTATTAATCAGCAGCATTTTAGAGGTGGCAGTCAAGTAGATCTGCTCACCTGTGACGCACAGCTTATCACAGGGCCAAATTTCTCACCACTGCTCTAACGTCCACTGCTCTGCATCACACCACTGCACCATCTGTCTTTGTACCCGTCAGACAAACCATAATACAAAAACCTACGAGAAAACTGATTCCCCAAGATCTCAAACACTGAATTGTTTGGCCAAGACAGAAGATTTCGGTCTGAAGCAGCCATTAATGAAAAATGTGACTTTCACAGGCTGATACCCAGCAAAGCATGACGGAGCTGATAGCAAAGAGAAGAGCAATCTTAACCTCATCTTGCAGCACTTGGAGATGGACACCTGAAAACAGAGGGGATATACAAGGCACTACAAAAAGTGATCTGACAGACAAGACTCTTCCTTCACATTTTAAGGCCTTTTTGGCCATTTGCTTATGTTATCTAAGCAGTCATTGAGAAGGGATTTTTTTTTTTTTTTTTTTTACAAATGTGTTATAAAACCACTGCGTAACCCTTAAGGTGCATTTTAACACACCACACTTTGGACCCACAGCACAGTGCTTGGCTGGTGCCCACAGAGCAGAGGAGTCTTCTAGGGCCTCAAAGAACCCCATAAACCTGCCCCACATCCTGCAGCATCGATGGGTCTCCAGGGCCTCGTAGCACCCTTAGGGGTGCCACACACTCCGTGGGGACAGGGGTCACCCCTATCTCATGGAGGCCCCTCAGGGAATCCCACAATCCTGCCCCACATCCCAGAGCACCAAGGGGTCACCCCAGGGTCACAACATCCTTAGAGGACCCTGCCCCACAACCACAGGGAGAAGGGTCACCACAGCCTCCCTGTACCCCTAGGGCACCCTAAAATCCTGCCCTGCTCCTCATAGGGCCTGAGGACTGCTGCAGCCTCACAGCACCCTGAGGGGACCCTAAATCCTGCCAGCAGCACCAAGGAATCCCTAGGACTTCACAGCATTCTTAGGGGACCCCATAATCCCTCCCCAGGCTCCGGAGGGAGAGGGGTCACCCCAGCCTCACTGTGCTCCCTAGAACTGCACCCCACAGCACTGAGGGGTCACCACAGCCTCACAGCCCCCCTAGGGCACCCTAAAATCCCACCCTGCATCCCACAGGGCCACCACAACCTCACAGCACCCTCCGGGAACTCTAAATCCTGCCTCACACCCACAGGGAGAGGGGTCACCCCAGCCCCACAATGCTCCTGAGGGAACCCCACAGTCCTGTCCCACATCCCACAACACCAAGAGGCCACCCTGGCCTCACTGCATCCCTGGGGGACCCTAAAATCCTGCCCCACAGGGAGAGCGGTCACCCCGGCCTCACAGTGCTCCTGAGGGAGCCCCACCATCCTGTCCCACACGCCACATCACCAAGGGGCCACCTCAACCTCACGGCACCCCTGGGGGACCCTACGGCCCTGCCCCACAGGGAGAGGGGCCATCCCGGCCTCACAGCACCCTCAGGGCCCCCCACAGCACTGGAGCGGGGGGAGGGAAGGGTCACCACAGCCTCACGGCACCCTCAGGGGACCCCACACATCACCTCCCCAGGGCTGAGCCACCACCCCGGCAGCGGAGCTGCGAGAAGCCACCGAACCACCCCGGCGCCCAGCGAGGAGCAGAAGCGGAAGGGGTGTAGCGGCAGGGCCAGGCAGGGCGAGCAGGGTCCGGTCCCGTCCCGTCCCGTCCCCCCCCACTTACCCGCCCCGCCATCTTGCCGCTGCGCCCAGCCCGCAGCGCCGCCCGACAGCCGCGCCGCAGCGTCGGTCCCGCCCCCAGCCGCCAGGGGGCGGCGCAGCGCAGGCGCCACGGAGGACCCCTGAGGGCGGGGGGCGGGAACGCCCCCTGCACGGCCGACGGCCCCGGATTGGTCGTTCCGCCCGCAGCGCCCAAGCACTGACAGCTGCCTCCCGGTACAGCCCGCCCATTGGCCTAGCGGCGGGGAGGAGGGCGTTCTGCTGTACGTCAGCTGGGGACGCTGTTGGGATTGGCCGGTTGGGCCGTGCGCGGGGCGGTGTGTGAGGAGCCGCCGTTCTCCTCACGGCGGGCGGGGGAGGGGCCGCTGGGTCTTGGGGGCTCCCGGCCTTCAGTAACGGGCCCGGCGGCGTGAGGGGGCCCGGCCGCGGCACTCCGGCCCCAGGCGCCTGGGGACACTGGGCGTTCCCCCGGCCGGGGAGCGGGGTGGGTCAGGCTTTTCCCTGAGGGAAGGAGCGGCGGCCTGGGGAGGGTGGTAGGGCCCCGTCCCTGCGGGGCAGCGCGCTGGCGAGCAGCGGGCCTGGGCTGAGGCCTGCGGTGTGAGGGTTGAGTGGGAACAGGCCTGGAGCGGGACTGGCATCGGCGGGGGCCTGTCAGGGCGTGGGGCCCCCTCACGTCTCGGGGCCCCTGAGCATGGAGCCCCGGGTGGCGTCGGGGGAGGGGGCTTGCTGTGCTTTGTGGAATAAAAGGGACTTTAAATCTGTGGAACTGCTCCGAACGGGCAGCGTGTCAGTATAGCAGCTGCTCTAAATGGGGCGCCGTGGCCTCATCTGGTAGCACAGGCAATGGCTTACCTTTTTTCCTGAAGTGGCTTTCCATTCAACAGCATCTGGCTTATCCTAATGGCGTGTTTTTATACTTTGTGCTACAAATTACAGGTGTGTGGAAGCCCGAAAGCCAGATAATGGGATCTTGGAGCTGCTACTCCAGTCTCTCAGACATGTCAACGCCTGGAGAACGTAGCCATTCTTTGGCAGGGAGGGCTTGGGGCTTCTAAAGCCCATTGCTGGGCCTTCCCTCTCAATGTGGATGTCTTCTGCTCGCTGCAGCTCTTGCTTCTGCATGGAGCTGGCGTAGCCTGGTCCCGTTTGGGCGCTTAGGGAATCTCTGCAGGCAGAGTTCTAGATGCGGATCCATATGGGGATCCATAGCACTTCGCTCTTAAGAGCAACGTGGTATTGGATAAACTGTCTCATCCTGAGAGATGAAAACAGCTTGTTCACAGAGCTGCGTCCCCTGTGTAATGTTCTGCGGGAGAATGAAATTTCAATTACGGTCTTCGGTCTTGACTTTGCTCTGAGGGAGGAAGGCGGCAAACACTTGGACTCCAAAGCAAGGTTCAATGCTGTCTCCAAAGCCAACCACAACAGCCTGGAAATCAATCCAGGGAGCGAGCTTTATGCATTAGCAGCCTGTTACATCAGCTTCCTGCGTGGGGCAGGAATATTAATAAAATATTAATATTGATTTTAACTGCTGGTTTGCTGCCGGCAGGTAGCAACTTCAAGTGTAACCCAGAGGGGAATGCCAAGTTCATGGAAAATGGCGGGGGGGGGGCACTTTCACGCAGTGGGACGGAACGGCTGATATCTCGGGCCACGGATGTACCTCAGTGCAGAGTGTGAGTGCGGTACATAAAGAAATGGGGTGGATACCTAAATCTGTTGTGGGCAGGTCAAAACAGTGCAAGGATTTGGTTTCCCCCAGCAAGCCCGTGTTCTTCCCGCCTGCGCAGCAGCTGAGCCGAGTTTCTCCATCTACGTCCCTTCCTCGACAGAAATCACCCCGCTGGGGAAACAGCTCTGAAAAGCAGTTGTTAAATATTGCAAATACTGCAAAGGCGTCTGGCTGCTGCTTAGGAGGTGTGTGTTGGAGGAGGGGACGGTGAGGTGGGCTGGGACCCGGCTGAGTGGCAGAGCCCAGAGGGTTGTGACCAGCGGCGCAGAGTCCAGTTGAGGTCTGCAGTGAGGGGTGTGCCCCGGGGGTCAGTGCTGGGGCTGGGCGTCTTCAACGTATTCATCACTGACCTGGACAGGGACAGCGTGCCCTCAGCAAGTTTGCTGATTCTAAACCGGGAGGAGCGGCCGACACGGCAGAAGGCTGCGCTGCCATTCAGCGAGACCTGGACGGGCTGGAGAGGAACCCAATGGAGTTCAACAAGGGCAAGTGTGGGGTCCTGCACCCAGGGAGGAGGAACCCCAGCACCAGCACAGGTTGGGGGTGACCTGCTGGGAAGCAGCGCTGCGGAGAAGGAGCTGGGAGTGCTGGTGGACACCAAGCTCTCCATGAGCAGCAGTGCCCTCGTGGCCAAGGCCAGTNTCTCACCACTCTGAGCTTCCCAAATCTCTCTGCCATGCAGCCCTGAAAGAGTCTTTTGCAGACACATGCACGAAATACGACTTCTGAATTTGCAGGGAAATTGAGGGGGACAGCGAGGGTGGCGTGACCACACTCCCCCATTTCAAAGGCAGAAAATGGTATTTCACCATTTCAAAGGGCAATACCCCAACATGAAGGTCACATGGGTCCCTCCACATCTGCATCCCGAGTCCCCGGGCAGGCGGGGCGACCCTGCTCCCCGGGTGGGTTTCGGAAGGGGCACGGGGCAGGAGCCATCCCCGGGCTCACCCCACTAACCTCCCCAGGAGCCACTGGGGTGCTGCAGGGAGCAGGCTGGAGGTGGGCTAGCACCGGGGAATGAGATAGGTCACAACACAAATTCATACAAAAAATTATGCCTCTTATCATCATGAGGTATCTGTGTTCTGCCTTGATCTGCCCAAATACAGGTGGCAGCAAAAGTTATGTCCCTATGTTCTGTAGAAACAGCTTAAGAAGTGAAAAGCAAAATAGCTTGAGAAGTAAAAACAAGAGTATGGTTTGGTTTCAGGGCTTTTAGGTTTTCCTTAGTCCTTTTTAGCAAAAACAGTGATATCCGTATGCTTGGCAGAGCATCTACACCAGCAGCAAGGATAAGCATGAGGAAACAAGGGCAGGGAACATGGAGACCCCGCTCCCTGAACGGGGCTCCCTCTTCCCTCAGGCTCCCTGTGGCTTCTCCCAACCCAGCAGCCCGGAGCACCGACCGCTGACTGCCCGGCAGGGAGCCGCCCCGGTAACGGAGCTTTCCTCTTGCTCCCGTGGGCTACGCCCAGGACTGCGGACCCACGGGGGCTGCTAGGCCCGGGGCAGGGCTGGCGTAGGGCCGGGGGCAGCCTCGCTGACAGGGCCCGGAGGTGGCAGGGCCCGGGGCCGCCTCAGGCATTGCCCCCACACGGCAGCCGGGCGGTTCTCAAGACTCGGGGCCGGGGGAGCGACCGCTCGGGGCCGCCGCGCTCCGGTCCCTGGGGTTGTGACAGAAAGGGCCGAGACCGAACGGCCACTGCGCTGTCTCCGGGTGAACAACGCCTCGGCGGCTTCTCATTGGCGGGAGGCGGGAGCGAGGTGATTTCTCATTGGCCAGGTGTTGGCGGATAGGGGCCAATAGAAATAAAGCTTTGTTGTCTTGAGACTAGCCCCATGGGCTCTCGATGTCTAATAACCGCGTGGAAAATAGAGAGGGTCACGCGGTGCGGGGAGGCGTGAGGGAGCCGAACGGCTCCTCATTGGTTAGGCCGCTCAGGGATTGGCCAATCCCCTCGAGCGCGCGGGGCGGGGCGGCGGTTGGCCCGGCGCGAGACTAACGGCCGTCCGTCCCCTCAGGCGGCCCGCCATGGCCGCGCGCGGGAGGGGCGGCAGCGCGTGCTGCCGGTAGCCGCTGCCGAGGCGTTCGGCCATGGAGGTGAGGGACGGGGGCCGCGGGCTGGGGGGGGCGCTGGGCTGGGCAGGGCAGGGCAGGGCAGCTCTTCCTGTCAGAAACCCAGCGGGCACTTGGAGCTGTCCCCGGGCTCGGGCTTCGCCTGGGCGCCGGTAACCGAGCAGGGCTGAGGCTGGGCGTCTGCAGGGTGTCTGCTGCCGCGACCGGGTTTTCCTCAGTGTGGTGGCCCCTTCCTGTGTGGGGCCGCCCGGGCCGTCTAGGCCTGAGCCCGGCTTGTGGTAACGGGTGCTGTGAAACTGAGCTCGGAAGTGTCAGAAAAAAACTACTTTTCAGTGTCCCGAAGAAGTTCCGTTTGGGAAAAAAATGGGTGTGTATGGTTTGGTGCGTGTGTGGGTGTCACAAATCTAGCAGCTCGCTATACCTATACGTTTCCTCATTCTTTGAGATCACAAAACATGTAAGCACTAGGTGTCATTACTGAACAAGGAGATAACTAAGGAGAAAAGGTGACATAATTAGTGTAAAAAAAAAAAAAAAAGGAACTGTGCTGCACACTAATTCTGGCTTTGTGTGTTCACATAGTTGTAAAATGTGTCTGAAGAAAACAGTGTGTAAATACATTGGTGTAACCACAGCGTAAGCTAGAGGGAAGATCATGCTGTAGCCCACGAACGTTAGATG
This sequence comes from Aramus guarauna, assembly GCA_013400195.1. Taxonomy (NCBI): domain Eukaryota; kingdom Metazoa; phylum Chordata; class Aves; order Gruiformes; family Aramidae; genus Aramus; species Aramus guarauna. The sequence goes on from VXBL01002622.1 coordinate 265,643, forward strand.
CAGAGTCTGGTTTCATCCTTGGGTAGCTATAGAAGAACAAAGTTTTATAAAAGAGGAGTGTTTATTCAGGATACTTTCAGAACACTAGTCCTGTGATACTTGAACATTTTCTGAACTTAGAAAGCATTTCAAATGAGCGGCAATAGTAATATCTTAAATATTGTACAAATAATTTCACTTTTATTTGTGAGCTAAAGGGGTTTTTAGCAAGTCAGTTTTCTTTTAAATTCTCCTCATGTACCTCACCTTCTGGGGAAGGGAAGAAAAGATGCTTAACTTTTGGTTTTGTTTTCATTCTCTGTTCCCACCAGCTACCTATTTCTGAGCATTTCCAGGCTGATGATGGGGAGAGGGGTGTCTCTTAGGTGGAAGTTGTTTCTCCTGTACTTAAAGAATGAGGCAGATTTCCACCATAGCTCCCAGTGTGTGTATTATAGCAAAATTCTAGCTTCTGAAATCTGAAACTGCGCATATATGCATTCATGTAACATAAATGATAGTGATAGATAAATGATAGGAACAGTGATAAAAGGATGAGAGGTGTTTAGTGATGTGTGGAAGGTGAAATGGCTCCTCTGCTGCTGTTGGTGCAAGGGATGATAATTTTCCTACTTGTGTAGGTGGTGGTGTGTCCTGGTTCAGCCCTTGGGAAGCTCAGGAGTGTAAAGGGCGAGAATGCAGATTTCCTCTTAATCCGCACCTCCTCTGTCTCTAAACACCTGATGGCTTTCTTGTGGTTTGTTGGGTTAAGCTTTTCTCTAAGGGTAAATACAAAAGTGTTCTAATGTCAGTATTATCAAACTAATTCCTTGAAAACTCAGATGGAGCAGAATTCACGCATCAAGTGTTAAAGAAGTTCATGTTGGTATAAAATCTACAACTCTGAGGTCTATGTATAATTATGTCCTTCTACCACTTTTTTCCTTGTCTTGTGTAGCCCAAAGTTGCCTTCAGAGGCGGCAGCCGCTGCTGGAGTAGCGCAGAAGCTGGCGGGAGGCTGACTGATGCGTTCAGTAGTGTAATGACAGGCTCTGGCTCGCTATATGGTTGCTACAAATCACAGGTTCAGTTGATTATAAATGAAATTTTTATATCTCTGTAAGACTTTAGGTTGCTTATAAACAAAATGGTCAAAAGATATTTCTACTACAGTTGCTTATACTGGCAAACATAAATCACCATGTTTGATTTATTCATAATAAATCTCCATCGTCATAATGTTCATCAGAAAGGACAGTGACTTTTTTAATACAGTCACAGAGGAAGGAATATGTGGCGTTTAGTAAAATAGTATTTCACTGTGTTCTTTGTTCGTCTGTTACTCTAAACAATTGTCTACAAAGTAAGGAGCAAATGACTATTTTTGGGAAAACTGAGAAGTGGGTAAGAAGCAGCTTAGATATTGCAACAGGTATTTCTATAGCATGCCACAGGCGTAGAATCCAAATGTTTGTATAAACCAGTTCTTAGTCTGACCGGTAGAAAACACCCAGACAGTTAAGTGTATTAGATCTCTCATTTCATTGGGCCTTTCATAGCCATAAACTTTCACTGAAGTAAAAGACTCAAACAAATGAAAACTCATTCCCAATACCTTCAAGAATAGACCTATTACTTACTCTATCCGATACTTGTGTGGCTTCATTCTTCCATGTCCTTTGGTCCAGCTACTGGGCATCTTTCTTGCTTACAGAAGTGTTTTACAGACGTGAAGCAGAGAGACCTGTCCATAGCTATGCAGAAAGCCTTTGGGAAATAAGATCTGGTTTTGTGTGTTGCTTTCTGTAGCTGCTAGACTACTTTGCTCTGTAAAGGAGTATATCGTGGATCTTTAATATTTAACCCTGTGAAAACACTTAATTTTTTCAGTCACTAAGAGCTGAGAAAGTGTATCGTGTTTAAACCCAACAAGCAAATGCTCCTTTTCGCTTACATTGGGTAGAAGACCTTTCCTCTAGAAAAAAATTGGCTGTAAGTCTTCTGCAGTATCTTAAATAACCTGTAATGATTGGGAGGGAGTGTCTCCAGACTCCTGTCGGTGATCATCTATGAGAAACTGGTGCAGATGATTTAGGCTCTCATGGCCTGAAATTTTTACTCCTATGTGTATACGCGCTGGGCAGTAGTCACCAGTAGAAGTTACCTGTAGCATTATGTCATAAAGTACGTGGCTTGCTTGCCTCTCATGCTCTGGTTACTGCAAGGGTGAACTCAGTTACAACTGCATAGAATGCTATAATGACAATTTGATGTGTTTAATATTAAACTGAGTGCTTTTATTGTACATAAAATGCAGAATGAAGAAAATGTAGAGCTACCTCAAACCTTCAGTTCTTCCCTTTCAACGTCAGAGTACTCTGCGCCTGTGGACTCTTCCCTTTTATACACACCATGGTCTACCTATGGAGATGATACTAAGCAACCTGCTGCCTCGCAGATTAACATGAAGTCCAGGTAGTCATCTTTGACAGAGAGAGAATGTGTGTGTTGAGAGAGGAGATGGATTCTTTCTTCTGTTTGTTTAATTTAGCTTATGAGTTATGTGGAATGAAGCACTTGTTTTCATTATTGCACAATTCATTTTCAGGATTCAACCTGAAAGGAATGATTATGGCAGTGAAACAGATTTATACGGACTTGTGTCTAACATCTTGGAAGAACAAGATAAATCGCAGCCGTGTTGTGCTGAGGGGTGAGTGTGTTGCCATGCGAGCACTGCTGGCGTTCTCTTCCTCTGACAAAAACTACCCTTGCTGATCTCCGTATCTGTGTTCTGTTAGTCATCTTCGCATCTGCTGATGGCAAGTCATCCCGATCTTTGCGGTTTCCCTTCCTTCCCCCTAATCTTCTAATATTTCACTTGTAATACTTGAAAGCTTTTCTCTGAGTACTCAAATTACGTGGTAGTTTCTGGCTTTTTATAATTGGAATGTTTTAAATAAGTCCTCAACAAGCATTGTGGAAATGCCACATTCAAATAAATCTCCTTGAATATATGCCTTGGCCTATTTTTTTTACATAAAGATTGAATTCCAACTTCAGGTTTCTTTCATAATTTCGATTCACAGAAGGAATATACAAAACATAAAATCATACTCTTTCACACTTCCTGAACTGGCAGGAGGGAAGAGCTCCGTGCAAAATCAATATTTCTTAATGTTGGTGCTACCTAAGCAATATTTGCATGTCAAAATGTTGGATTTATTATGCCTCTATTTTAGCACCATAACAAACTATTAGATAGTCATAATAACTTGACAGAGAAGGATTCTGATCCAGCATCCTTGAGATACTTGGAGAGCTCACGGTCTTCTGCCTGAGTCTGAGTATCTTAGGTGTAAGGGATAAGAAAGGGATAAGATAAACCAGTTCTCACTGTTCCTAAGCCAGGCACCACTCTTCCTTTCTGTCTTCTCCCAAAATTCCAATCATTTCTATATGTGTGCTGAGCTATGTGACTGAAGTGAGGGAGAACTTTTAGAGAGTGTCAGTCTTGATCAAAAGATAACTTACTGATTCCTTTGCTTTGGGCAATTAAGATTGGATTTCTGTCTTCAGTGCTGCCAAATTTTTACTTTGTTTACAGCTTTCCTCGACAGACAGCGATTGTCCTGTGTTAATCCACAGTAATTAGTGGAAGGAAAGGAAATGTGCTGAGATGCTTATTGCTGATTTACCTGCAGGAAGCAGTGTAAGCCAGCGTAAAACAGGCGATTCTGAAGCAATAAACAAGATGATAACAGAGAAGTGTTTTGTCTGGAGTGCTTGGATGTGGCTTTGAGAGGTTGCGGGCAGTTGAGGAAGTATGGTTATCTTAACTGGTTGCTTAACCAGTAGTATTTTGGTGGTGACAGAGAGTAAATCTCTTGACAGGATTGACCATGATTTGGTAGGTACACATCACTTGCAGCTTGAAGTCACTGTATGTAGCTCCTAAGGTATATGGGTGGGTTTAGACAAGCCAGAGTCAGTTTTCTCATCTAGGTAAGGGAAACCACGGAGATGGCAGTAGTGGATAGAGGTTGGAGTAAGATGTCTTTGAATCAAACAAGAGAAATGATTGGAGAAGAACTGGGTTCTTCAACCTTTTTCTGCATTTGGGAGTGGAAGAGGAGCACCACAGATAAGAATCTAACCGTGTATTTCTTGTTTTTCAAGGAGTTGCCCTTCCAACTTGAAGTCAGTATGGCCCGTGAACACAACCAGAATCGTAGACCACCGTGACCTGTTGCCAGAAACTAAAAGACCAGTTGTTGGATCTGTCTCGCAACAGAGTTTTTATAGTAGTGAATCCGTATCTGCTGCTGAAAAACAGTACTTGCAAAGTGGTAACCTTGCATCACAGCAAAAAGTAGATGAATGTTATCGTGGGTTTACTGGCATAGACCTTGAAGAGCAGAGTTTATACCCTTCTAGGAATGAGCGTGCCAACTGTTGCAGCATGCAGACTAATGAGAATATTAAGACAACGCCCATGTATCAGAACTATCCATACATAAAAAACACCTTTACCCCCCAAGTTGGGTATTCAGAAGTAATCAAAGACTCAGGAGCCGATGCTTACTCATACGGAAGAGAGAAGGTGTGTCCCAAAGGAGCAGATGCGCAGTCGCACCAAAAGCGAGCAGAACAGTTTCTTCCGCAGTTTCACAGATACAATGAAAGTGCAGATTATAGTAGATACACGGAATATTCTCATGCTAGTAAAACAAAGCCTAACAAGAGCACTAATTGTAGCCTCCAAGAAAATAAAAAGTTAGTAAATGGAACTATTGAGGCACCATCTCTGGACACAGAACCCTATACTAAATTATTTCAAGTTAAATCAGGAACTCAGAAAAAAATAGAAGATACAATTTCAGATCAGCAAAATTTTTCTTTTCCCAAGGCTGTAGGACTTCTATCAGAAAAACAGTTTGCAAATGAAGCTTCATTCTGCACTGATTTTGGGCAAAAATTTGAATATGGACTAAAGTCTTTTGCAACTTGTCCAGGGAGTAGTGACTGTGCAAGTGGTGTAGAAAAGCAGCAGTTTTCCAAGTCTGATCTTCAGAATTCTGAATACTGTAAATCGCTTCCATTACTACCAAACTCAGGAAACCCATCAACAGGTGCTAATGTAAGGCCAGCCTGGATGAACATTCAAACTAAAACTGCTGCTTCTGTCCCATTTCACAATCCAAGTCCTTTGTTGAAGCTGAATAATCATTTACCTGCTTTTCCAAAAAGTTCCAGTCATTCTAATGATTTCCTTCAGTTATCTTCAAATTTCCCTTTACGTAGTAATTTATTTCAGAAGTACTGTCAAGATAATCCTTCATTTTTTTCAAGTCTTGATTTTGGTTATAACCCTGCAGAACGAGCTCGGTCTGCTGCTTGCATGGAAGCACTAGTTAGGAGTGGAGAAGAGAGTCTCATTGAGTATTTAAGTGAAAAGAAATTGAAGCAGCCAAACGGATTCTGTGACAATTATTCAGCTCAGCAGTTTGGGATCATTGAAAATATGAACAAGCACCGTTTCCAGTTGAAGCCACAGAGCGAGCATTATGATCTGGAAGGGCAAAAACACACAGATGGGTTGTTGCAGAACATGTACCAAGATTTAATGGAGTCTCAGGGTCAGTTTAATCTCAGGCAGGGGAACGGAGACAGTAACACCATCAGTCCTGTGACTTGCCTACAGGCTCCAAGCTTCTCCAAAAATTGCGTGATGGGTGACTTCAGACGTAACCAGCAGCTTGGTTCGAGTGCGTTCCCCTTGAGATCAGCTCATCTGTTTGGCCATTCTGTTGTCCCTCTGATGGACTCTCATGACTTATTCTCCCGCAATGATTTGAAACACTTCTATCCTTATTTTAACGATAAGATATATGGTGACGGTTCTTTTTCTGGTTTTGTACCAGCATTTGGATTTCAAAGGCAAGTTAAAACCCGTAGTGGGCCTGCCAGTGAACTTCATGTTAGACTAGAAGAATGTTACGAACAGTGGAGAGCTTTGGAGAAAGAAAGAAAGAAGGTAAAAAAAAATAAAATTAAAAATTAATACGGCATATCACAGACTTGATTTAGATCTCATCTTACTCAGACCAGTTAGAGATCATGGGTAGTTCCCCCTGTTATGAGTTGAATTGCTTAATGGGACTTTGAAGTTAAAAGAGTTTGCTTCCCTGTATATTTGGACTGAAAACAAGTTTTGAAGGTTTGTAGCCTGTTTGGGAGCATAACTAATGTATCAAGTGTTGCACCTAGAGCAGGAATTCGGTGACTCTCTCAGCCTCTGTGTTGGGGAAGGTGTGTTTTACGACTAAAAGTCACGTTACTCTTTTTTTTTTTTTTTTAATGCAATAAATACAATGCATCTGGTGACTTTGAAAGCAAAGACATTAATTATGTTTTTAATTGGAACTACACTTTAATTCTTTCAAGAATTAATTAAATTTCTTAGGCCTTACACTTTGAGTTCTTTCAAGGAGTTATTCTCACCTCCTGTTTCTCTGATGTTTTAAACCTAAGATGTAGTTGAAGGGACTCTTTTTGTCCCTCAGAAACAGAAGCTGAAGAAAGGGTAATATTAAAACACCTGAACTAAAAGATTCAGGTAGTTCTGCATGAAGCCTTGCTTAGAGCAATTGTCCTATTTGGTCATCAGCAGAAGGGCTTCAGGCTACTCCTGTCTCCTGACAGGGGCCGGTTGTTGCTTTGAGTAGAGAGGTTGGAGGGGGAATGAGCTTGACTTGAGGAGGGGCTTCCATAGAAGAGTGCAGAGAAGAAAGAGCTCACCCCATGCTGAGAAGATGGGGGTGTGGGGAAAATTAGGCTGCGGCTTCATGTGCCAGCACAGGACAAGCTAAGAAATGCAATTGTAAAACAGATTTAGCTAGCTATGTATTGTTATAGGTGTTTGAGTGACATAACGGGGCGAGAGGTTGAAATTTGAAATCTTGTGGTCAGGTTTCAAAGTAATTTTCTGATGGCTAAATAAAACATTTCATTTTAACAAAACAAAAAAAGCTTTCTGTAGTTTGACTAATCTGTAGAAAATTTAGGTTAATTGCTGACTTAAAAAAAATTTATTTTCGTTTTGTGGATGAGGTCCACACCTGTTTGCTCATTCTTTTTTGCCTTTTAATTCTAACTTGCCTCCATTTTATTTACAGGCCAAATTAGTACAGGCTATAGTCAGAGCATGAGAAGACATAGCACTTCTGAAACGCCTTATGTTGGCATAATTTCTTTATTTGAACTGCTTTGAGTAAAGTGGTTGTTCACTTAAAACAGGTGACTGTCTTACCAAATGGTTAAATCCCAAATGCCTGAATCCTCATTAGCTGCTTTAAAAAAATTGAAAATGCTAAAGGAAGAAAATAGTGTATCTGATATTTCTTCTTGTTTCTGTAATAAAGCACACTTTGCAGCTTACATTCTTAGGGAGTTATTCTTTTGTTTTCTTGCAGACTGAATCAGCTCTTGCTAAGAATTTCCAAGGGAAAAAGGTTTCCAGTGCTAACAACACTCCAATTCCAAGGCTGACATCAAACCCATCAAGAGTTGATCGCTTAATTGTGGATCAGCTACGTGAACAAGCCAGAGTGAGTGTAGGACTAAAAAAAAAAAAATCTATTGAGCTTATCACACAGAACTTAGAGTACAGTCTAAGATATGTAAGATGATCAGAGCAGCTTTTCCCAAAATAGCTTTGTTCTTAAATGCTATGCAGGGAATAATATTTCAGCAGTCCCTGCTAGAATTTCTACAGCTCCAGGTTTACTGCTGCTGTTACCAGGGAACCCACGGAGGAGCTGAGGCTCACGTTTACATGCACACATGCCAGGAGGATGTGTTTTCTAGTACAAGAGCGTGCATGAGATGCCAGAATCCAGTCATCTAACCAAACTGCTTGCACAGCTCTAAGATGTGCCTGCCTTTTGAGCTTTTCTGTTTTGAACAGCTCAGCAGAGAAATGTTCACTATAGATTTGTTGACACTGTATTAGACGAAGTATTTGTGGAGAAAAAGAAATGTAATTAACGTTTGTAGGACTTTGATATATATTTTCTTGAGCGTCTTGTATTTTTTTAATGCAGAATGGTTATTTCATGCAACTTAAGCCAGAATTTTTACGTTAACAGCTTGCTGCTTAGGCAAAAGTGCCACAACCTGTAGGGCAAGCGTGACCGGTGTCTTTTGAGCTGCCTGTGGCTCTGCGGCCAAACGATGGTGCCAGTGTGCAGCATCGTGCTTCTTGGGGAGGCAGCAGCCTGCGCAGAATTCTGCAAAGGAAACTATAAGGAGGAGGCGAGCACGAGCTGAGCTGCCAGCAGAGTAGTGAGGGTCTGGTCTCGCTCTTGTGAGGCTGAGAGGCCAGAGCCAGGATGCTCCTGCTGCAGAAGGACAAGTGTGGGCTGAAAGCACAGATGCCAAAAGCTGCCCCTGCGAGAGGATGTGGGATTAAAGGCAGCAGCCGTTGTTCTGAGAAGTGCTGGTTCTCAGAGGCACCAGTTCTGCTGCACCCAGCCACTCCCAAGGCAGCAGTGATAAGGACCAGTCTTTCCTTCCTGTCTCACACAGGTGAAATCAGCTGTGAAGCCATGCTTGCTGCCTGCTGAAATCTGTCTTGTTCATACGGCTGAGTATAGAGAAAGAGGTGTTGATAGGCTTAGTGTACACTTTTTAAACTACTCTTATGAACCCCAAAAGAACAGTGTCAGGAAGTTTCCACTTTGAGAAGGCTTGCCTGTTCTTGTCCTAGTACTTTAAAACCACATCTAAAAAATAACTTAATCTTCTCTAGCCATTTGAGGAACCAAACTTAAGGGTATAGAACCTCAAACGCTTGTTAGGTAGCAACTGAAAAGTAGTATTAAGGATGCTCAAAAGCACAGTGGGGCTGTTAGACCTGGATTCTAACATCAAAAAGCTTATTGATGGCCAAAGAGGCACTGGTACAAAGGTTCAAGTGGAAGTTGAGCTGGCTGAATCTGGGATTAACTCTTTGTAGCATGGTGCATCTAGTTAAATCTTCTTGGTGATCACATACTTTACTTTGGTTTCTCATTTGAGACTTCCACTTGCTTTCAGTTCCAGAACAAAGCATAGCTTTGGAGAGGTGGCAATAGCTTCCTTCACTATGTCATCAGTAGCTATTAAAACTACTTAATAGTCAGAGAACAAACTTTAAACTAGGATCTCTTCTCTACAGACTGTATCTCATCTCCCTTGTGTCTGGGGAGATACAAATCTGCAGCTCCGTTGTAACTGGGTAATGCCATTTTACCCCCCTCTGGGGTACTCAGAGGCTGCATATTCAACTTGGCCCCTTGAAGCTCTTCTATTCTGGGTGGATAATGGTTTTTGCTAAAGAGGAAATAGGAGCTTATTTCTAGTAGGGAGGGTATTTTTATGGGCTGGGGAAAGCATTATAGTTCCTGTTCCAAATACTGTGTTTTGTGAAGAACGCTCATCAAAGCTGGGCCTGAAGCATCAGTCCGTATCCCATGGTGTATGCTCACCCCCAGGCTGTAGGGTCCATGGCTCCGTTGGCTGTTTTGCTGGGACCCTGCCACTCCAGCAATCAGCCTCAGCATCACTGCTGGCTTGCTGCTTTTCCCAGTGAAGGATCTGAATTGCTCAGGAAGTCCTGCAGTCGTCAAAAGGGATCAGTTGTGCTTTGCAAGAGAAGATCAGGTTTAGTTAATGCCTCTGAGACGTGAGTGGAAGGAAGTGTCTCTTAGGAGTGTGGGATGGAACATCTGAAAAATCTGAGGGGATGGGAAAGTGAGCGTTTGAGTCTTCAGTGGTTCCCGTTGGGTTGCTGGGGCAGCCCAGCTTTGACTTTGGTGGATTCTGCTTTCAGACATCTGGCACTTCTCCCAGGCTTAGTATAAAGAACGTAGGCATTTAACTGTCAGCTGTGGATCTCACAGGATGAGGCTGTGGTACCTGAGAACCAGGTCTTCAGAACGTAAGTCCTTTTGTGGATGTGGACGTACTGTTATGTAAGACTGGGAAATGACTGTCAGGTTCATCTTACTTTGCTTCACTTGTTGATATAATCCTACTATGCAACTCCTTAAAATCCGGCTTCTTCTTCAGAAACAAATTAGTGATTTTCAAACGATCTTACCTACTTTACTTTCTTATCCTAGTGACCAGTTCTTCGGTTGTTCATGTGAAGTTCTCCATTCACTTTTTTTTTTTTAAACTCTCAGCTTCCTTACAAATGTGAAATGTCACTTTTTGAGTTTATTGGTTGTTGCTGCTGTTGCAGTAGCTCGTGCAGTTTATTCCTGCCTACGTTTCCCCCCACCCACCCCCAAGCTTTCAGTAGATCCAAGGGAGAGCAGCGCAAGTGTGGCAGTGGGAGCTGAATGCTCTCCTGAGCAAGGAGTGGCTGCTCTGTTCTGCTGTTGGGGATGCTCTTGCCAAAATAACTGTCTTGGCTAGCAGTCTGCTCTGGGGATACTTGGGGCAGGTTAGGCGAATTGTCCTGGTTCAAATGCCTTTGTTAACCACCCTTTCTTATGTTTTAAAAACTCCGTTACAGCCTTTTTCCTAGGGAAGCCTACAGTCTTTCTGTTGCAAGGAAACATCAAGAACTTTGCTTTGCACTGTGCTCCCAGACTTTTGGGGTCTTATTGTTAACCTGTGGACAACCGTTAATCATCAGGCTTCTTTATAGCTCATCCAGTGTAGCCATTGCCTGGTAAACCTTACAATTTTGGAATTTTTAGTTTTATCTCTTTGTGCAGACTAGTAACCAGGTTCTTCAGTGATCTGTGAACCATGGTTGAATTGCTCACCAAGGGGAAATTTGTAGTAACATAACTGTTGAAAGATAAACAGGACAACAAAGATGCAGATTTTCAATTAACTCATCAAAACTGAATCATTTTTGAGTGCTTGATATTCTCTGAAAGACCTCCTTTAGCCTTGAGTATCCGTCCTGAAAATCAGGCTACGTGTGTGGTTCACAGCAGCTTTAGCCAATCTAAACCGAGACTGCTGCTCTCCCGCGTTGCCTGTTGCTTTGCGCTGGCACGGGGAGATCATCTGGATGAAAACTGGCCAGTCTTTGTGGGATCCATTTTCACCCAGATAATTGCAGCAGTGCTGATGGAAGGTGAGACCACAGTGGTCTTGATTCAGAGGAATGCACATTGTCACGGAACTGCCTCCTGTTACATGGTTGTCTCAAAGTTATATGTATCCGTTATTAATTAGTAAGCTGGATGTCCTAGTATTTGGGTATTTTATCTTTGCTGTTGTGCTGTGCACATCCGGGTATTCTACAGTTTCAGTTTTGGAGAAGAAGAAATCCTCGGTAAGAATTTAACTACTACAACTGTAACTTTATGAACTGTTCTCAAAAGAAAATAATGATTATCATTAATCTGTTCTTCCTAATCTAGCTAATTTTCTTGTAAGTCTAGATGAGTATAGTTTGAACTCCTGTAACATGTAAAATGTTCATTAGGTTGTGACTTTACTGGGAAAAATGGAGCGCCTTCGCAGTTCTCCCCTTCATGCTAACATTTCTACTGCTCTTGATAAACATCTGGAGGTAATTCATGTAGTGCAGTCACGTAGAAAAGATGAAATTGTAAATGCTTCAAATCGACAGAGGCAAGGAGCTCCCAGATGCCAAGATGACAGAGGTATAACTATGCTTACATACTTTTATAAGGTAGCTGAAAAATTCTACACATATTGCACTCTATTAAAAATAAGTGTGATGGGTTTTGTATTAGAGTTTTAATTTATTTTTCAGTGTCTAGAGCTCTGAGAAAGGCAGACTGTATGGGTTTTAGATGATGGTTTTAGGACACTAAAAGTGGGGTTTAGATATAAATGGGTTAACTCAATTTGGAGTGCATTTATCCAATTAATAAACTAGCAAGTAATAAAAAGGTAGTGGTTTTTGTTTTGGGGGTTTTTTTGTAATGCAGTTTGGGATTGGAGATGATAATAAACTATTGCCTCTTTCTTCTCCCTGTCCCTCATATTCCTGTTCTGTCACCCCTCCAGCCCTGTCTGTATTTCTGTGTAGAACTTCCTTGGTATCTCCATGCTGAATCTGTGCCAAGAGACCAAGATGGCCTTGCCTTATGAATGGATTTCCTCTTCAAGTATGTTCTGTCATAGATTGACATAAAATACAAATCTATTTTGGATGGATACACAAAAATACATTGGTCAGAATGTTCTTATTCTTCATGGTATCCAAAATATGGAGAATATTCAGCTTAATCTTTCACTCGTGCACAGGCGGAATGGCAGATTCCCTTCTCTCTTAGATGCAAGACAGAATGAATTCCTGCTGCCTGTGATGTGCTGACCTACAGCTTTGTGTTGGAGAGTCCTCGGTTCACTTCCTGCCTCTCTTTCCACAACTCAATTAGATGGGTTATCTTGCTCCTTTGGGGTGTCCCATCATGCAGTTGTGTAATTCTCAAGTTTACTTCAAAAGATACACTATAGCATTTTTTCTTTTTGCTTGTTCACAGTCACTCTTGTTTCTCTTTACCTCAATTGAAGATTATGTGACTTGTTAAGATGAAAGGGGTTTTTGGGCGTTGTTTAAGGCTGTGAACATAATAGGTGCTGGCTTTACTTGGCGCTGCTTCTTAACCAGATCAGTTAGCTCTTTGGAACCGAGTAGTCTGGAAAAGAGGACCTGTCAGACCTGGGGATTGCTGCCTCCTCCAACTGCAAAGATAAGAGAAAGAAGTGGGTGGGCTTTGCACAATGAGATCTGATTACTTTAACGAGAAGGGTTGCACTTCCTTTGTGTACCTCTAGTCCTCCATGCCCGCTGTCTCTGAGACGTGTTAGCCTGCTGCGGCAATTGGGGAGGATTTTTCAAACAGTAGATTACTAAGTGTGGTAGCTATTTGCTCTATGTCCGGAAAAGCCTTGAGGAAAATGCCTGAAGCTGTGCACCTCCTCTCTCTAGCAGAGCTTTCTTATTGTTAATAGTTCTGTTTTGTTTGAGAAGGTGTCTTCCCCAGCCCAACCTTGTTTCCACAGCACCTTTCTATTCCATCTGATCTGCTATTAACTATCTATCTTATCAGGCAGGACCTGTCTGTTGTGTCCTCTGTTCTAGGAAGTTTGATGTAAAGAAAATTCGTATGTGAGCCATGGTCTTCTCTTCTCCCAGCTCCCCTGCTTTAATTGCAACACAGATACCCATCTGCTTCCTACTGAAGTAACTGAGCTGCCTCATGTCGGTTGTATTCATGCACAATGTGGGTCTGAAATTCTATTACACACTGAAGTTGGGGAACTGTACAAGGTATCTGGCAGTTGTTTGTAAATGGTGTTGACCACTTAATGAAGTTCTGGAAGAAATCACAATTTCATGGAGTGTCATCTGTCACCCAGAGCAATCATCAAGCCTTTCAGAGCTGTCTGACCATACCTCTGCTTTGAGATTGCCCTAGATTTAATTTTCAAGATCTTTCAGAAGGGTATAGATGTTACAGATCATCTTCTGAGGGGAGAAAAGACCTTTTTAATGTCTGTAACTCTCAGACACTGCATTCAGCCAAAAACTTTAATAAAACAATTCTTCCTTATTACTGTGGGATTTTCCCTTCTTCCCTGGTAGCGACCCAAATGCCAGCCCTGTCTTACAGCTTTGAGATGTGTATTTATCTGAGTGTCACTTGTTCCTTGGCTTTCTCTAGGCAATCCAGATGACACCATTCCTGTGGTCTCTTCTTGATTCCACAAAGCTTGGCGTGGAAGTGGGAATTTTGAAAATACAAGACCTGATAATCACATCCCCCCACTCTGTATTCTGTCCTTTATTTCTCTGAAGTTACCCTTCCAAATGCTACCTTCTAAAATTCCTTGAATGGTTGACAGTTGTGTTGGACAAGTGGATTTTCATGGTGATTCTCCGGTTACCTGCATCAGTTCTCTACCGCTCCTGCGTAGCAGTGGTAACTGTAGAGGAATTGGTGGTCGCTCTGTGCAGAAGGAGGGAGGGATTTCTCGGAATGGGTTTCCCAAAACCAGCACAGGGAGTGAGAGCCAGTCGAGCTGGGGAAGAGGGATGGTGAGGAGATAAGGTTAAGGCCTTTAAATTCTGCCCCTTCCTGAGGCACCCCTAGTTCTGCCAGGAGGGGAATGCTTTCACCCGGACCAGTGACTCCCAGAATACCAGCTGAAGGTGGGTGCCGGGTTTTCCAATAAACTGAAACTGCAGCCGTGGTTACTGAGCACAAGCACTTGGAGCAGCAGACTTTAAGTCAAAGTCTCCCACTGCTTCCAGTCCCCGTGGAAGTGTGTGACCAGGGAGGCGAGTGCACGTGTGCTTTCTGTGCAGCCCAACGTACAGTGTAGTGTGACGCAGCTCCTAGAGGAGTGAGTTTCTCCTACCCCAAAATAAGGTGCAAGTTACTCTGGTGCCTGGAAGGGGGTATCAAATTTGTTTACTCACACACAGGCTGGAATTAAAGTCAAAGCATTATCTATACATTAAGACATTACTGTTGAATAAACGGACTACTGCACCACTTTACTCTTTATTTTAGAGTGGTGGAGTTTGACACATTTTTGCAGAACACGAGCTGCATGCTTTAATAAAATGCCATAAACAAGCTACTCCACCCGTCTTGGTAAGGTGGGCAGAGGATCCACGTTGTGGATCTGAAGGGGCTGCTATGAATGTTCAGCAACGAGCTCACACAGGAGGGGACACGGTGCTTTTTGTGTGTGTGTACGGGGAATCATTTCTAAAGCAGAGCTGCCCATGAGGCTTTAGGTGCTCCTGATAAGAGCTGACAGCGAAGTAGGAGCTTTAACAAAAGAAGCTAATTCCATATATTCATTGTCTGAGGGCCTAAAAATCACTGCTTGCTTAGATTCAACTTTTACAGCCTTATAAAGAGGCAGACACAAAACCAGACACTAAAAAGGGCCTAAAAAAACTGCTGGTTTTAGCGTTGCAAGAGTGAATTAATCTCAATAGCACTTGCTGATGAACTGTGTGTAATAAAGACTGAAACGCTGTTTCCTCCCTGCAGATGTGTTTGCTCTTGCTTTGGCAATTAAAGAGATGAGCGTAGCAACACGTAAAGCGCGTACCACTCTCTGGTGTGCGCTCCAGATGACCTTACCAAAATCTTCAGCTGGAAAACTAGATCGAGAGAAAGCTCTTCGGGAGACAACGCAACCTGAAGAAAAAGCGCGTGAAAACACAAATAGCTGCGGCATCCTAAATCTGAGGGCTGAAGTAAGCAAGCACTAAACAAATACCAGTTGCATGCAGAAATACACTGCAGTGTGTGTGAGAGAGAGAGATACCACGCTAATTCTTTTTAATTATTTGTAAAGTTTGAACTACTAATATTCGTATTTAAAGCTGTATCTTGACGAGAAGTTGAATTTGCTTTAAGAGCTCTCAGGTTCTACTTAAACTGTTAACATTACAGGCAGCGTCACAATATTGTAAAGCCAAACTGGTGAATGTTAACTTAAAAAATAATCAGACCGATTAATTAACAGCCAAGATGTTATTTAACTTCTGCAGGTGAACCCCAGTGTACAACTCTTCCGATAACTTCTTTTAGTTTTGCATTAGGAAATAGGTTTTAAAATAATGATTCTTAAAGACGGTAGTCTAACGGGGTGTCCGGTCAGGATCAGATAAGATTGTGATATAAAAATGGTTTCCTTATCAAACTAAAACCTGGAAACAGGAGGAAAAAAATGCTAAGAATACCCAATATTCATGTAAAATTAAATATTTAAAATATAAATATTTATGAATTTGAGATTTTAGAATCTAAGTTTGTGAAAGGAGATGTACCGGGTTCTACTAAATTACTGGTATGACCAAATTGCTGTTGTGAAACCATGCAATTTAGTAAATGTGTTCAAATCATTTGGACATGCTTTTGGGAAGAAAAGAACCTCTGTTTTAAAGTATTTAAACATAATCAAAATATGACATGCACACAGGATTGTCCTTTAAAAAGCTGTGCAGCAGCTGAAATAATGAGTATTGGTTTTAATACCTTCACTTTAAAATTGGAAGAGGTATCACAAAGTTCTAAAATTTAGGTTTTCTTAAAGTTACTCTTTTCACTAGTTTGGTTTGAAATTTGGTTGACATATTTTAGATTTATTGGTTTACCTCTGCATTTTTGACAGCTATTAATACTTGGTGTTTATCTGCATATCAATCTGTACGGAATATAAGTAATTTATTCACCGATACGAAATGTTGGTATTATGTGGCTCAGGAGATACGGGGTTTTAACACTTTAGCATCGCATTTATAATGTGTGGATTAAATTTATTCAGCTGTCCTTGCCTAGATACCCTGATATTTTAAATGTCTGTATTCTTCCTACTTCTGGAAATCCTGATACGCAAAAGGTGCGATCGCACCACATAAATTGTCATTAGATGATGTGAGAAAAGAAACCGAATGGAAATGCAGCAGAAAGCGGAGTGACCGTTTTGATGCCTGAAAGGACCAAAGGCACTGCCCGAGCGAGTTTATCTGGGCAGGAGAACAAAGCCCGTCTGCGTACCGCAAGTTGCTGCATTAACATTTGTTAAGTTTAACCTAGGAGGTGTTGATGTTAAAAGCAAAACTGTGCTGACTTTAGTCTGTCTGGTAAGAAATAAATTAGCTTTTGTTGGAGAGCATTTGTTCGCGTTTGTCTTCATAGCCTCAGCTCCTAGGACCTGATCCCTTAACAGATTGTAATTTTCTGTTAGTGAAGTTTCTAGGAGGTTGTCACAGGAGAAGAATTGGAGATCACTCAGGCAGATCGGATCTAGTATCGAGTTCTAATCAGTACATTTAGGTGTGTAAGGTATTTAATAAGTACAGATGGATTGGTGGTCAATACTAAAAGTGTGGGATACAAAGGTTATTGCTCACGTTTACATCATATACATGTACACAAAAGCTGTCACTTACCGGCCATCGCTGCCTGGTGTCGGTCAGGAGGGGGATTCCTGGGCCCGAGGGGTACCTGGGGGGTGGCCCTGCCCTTGTGCAGGCAGCTGCTCTGGTGGCAGAGCACCCTGGGGTGCAGATCCTTACAGTCTAAAGTGGGTGACTGCGATTTTCTGCTGTGCTCGTGCAGTTTGGGCTGCTTGTCAGCCCAGTCTCCAGCCAAATTGTTTATTTTGGGCGTTTGGTCTGAGTTCTCACCGACAGCCTCGCACCAGGACTAACTTTGGTTGGGCCTACCTGCTGAGCATCTGCCTGGACCAAAGCTCAGTGAGGTCACACAGGAGTAGTGCATCACAGAGCTGTAAAGCAACAGTGATACTGGAATTACTCTTTGGGTGACATGACTGTAACTTTAGACAAACCAAGGGCAGATGGGGTCCATGCACTGAATCCAGAGTGGTGGGGTGGGGGGTTTTTCCCTGCAAGCACCTTCTTAGTTACAAGCTCTGTCCTGTCAGAGAAAGCTTATGCAATAGTTTCAGCATCGGCACTGTAATGTCAGGAGTCTGTCTGGCGTATTCCTACTCCAAATTTCTTGGTAGTGCACTCCTGAATATCCTGAGTGTCAGTCTGGCATCAGCCAGCAGCTCTCCAGGGACACAGTCTGCCTGGGCACTTAATCAATAGCAAAATGTATTGAGGCTGCGTTACAGCAGCTCGGCAGCCTGAAGGCAGCCCTGCAGCCCCACGAGCTGGGAAGCATCAGCTGTGCTGGAAGGGGCTCGGGGCCAAGGGCCACCTTAAACCCTTCAGTGCAGCCAGTTCGGGGCTGCTGCAGCTGCTTCAGCGAGGTGCTGCTGGAGGGTTGTGATTCTGCTCTGCCCCAGGACATCGGCTGAAACCCCCGGAGCTGGACAGTCCTCCTGCTTCCCCAGCCCCACAAGGGCTGTTATTAGCTCTGGGAGCAAAGTCTGGGCTGGCCGGACGCAGCTCATGCACTGGGCTTGTCTGCGGGTGCAGGCTGAGAGCGGTGCCTGTCTGTGAAATAGGTGCAGTCACACACCCTGGGAGCTTTCTTAAATCCATACCCACAGAACCCCAGACTGGCTGGGACCGCTGGAGATCATCTGGTCCAACCCCCTGCCATAGCAGGATCACCCAGAGCAGGTTCCACAGGATGGTGTCCAGGCGGGTTTGGAATCTCTCCAGAGAAGGAGACTCCACAACCTCTCTGGGCAGCCTGTCCCAGTGCTCCGTCACCCTCAGAGGGAAGAAGTTTTTCCTCCTATCGAGGTGGAGCTGCCTGTGTTCCAGTTTGTGCCCATTGCCCCTTGTCCTGTCACTGGGCACCACTGAGAAGAGTCTGGCCCTTCCTCTTGACACCCACCCTTTAGATATTTATAAGCGTCGATCAGATCTCCTCTCAGTATTGTCTTCTCCAGGCTAAACAGCCCCACCTCCCTCAGCCTCTCCTCATACCAGAGATGCTCCAGTCCCCTCATCATCCTCATACCCCCTCTATGGAATGTATATGTCTTGGCGCATACTTGTGGCGTAGCCCTTTGTTCTTCTGTTGGCTCTTGAGCTCGGTAATGGGCAGAGGGGGTTCAATCCCTGCACCAAGTAGGTGAAGGCAGCAGTTTCCTCTGCGCCTTTCCAGCCAAAGGAGCTGTAACGGGCTCTGGTGTGCCAGTGTCCGTGCCCTGGGAAGCTCCAGCCCTCAGCCTTCCACAGGGAAGCAGAGGTTTGGGAAATTCAGCTCTTGGTGCCCAGCTTAGGAATGTGGGAAAACCCAGGACTCCTCCTGCCTGCTGCTGCCAGAGCAACTGAGGGGAAGCGTCAGACGGTCCTGGAGAACCGGCAGCTCCCTCCAACCCACGTGCAGCCCTTGCCCGGCCTCACACCCAGGGGGTGTGCAAAGGGCGAGAGGTGGCCTGCAGTGCCATGCTGTGACACCCGCTTCCCCCTCCCGCTGCAGTCCTGCACACCAGCAGCGGCGTGAAACACCCCAAAATGCAACACTGCAGGCTGGGGAAAGAAGACAAGCACAGGTTGTTCACAGCCCTGCGAGGCCCTGGGGAAGAGGCGGAGGGAGGTGCTGCAGTGCAAACAACCGGGGCCCAGCACCATGGCAGAAGGGGTCAGCCCTCAGAAGTACAGCTGCTGGGTAAGGGGACACCCCGGCCAGGCCTGAGGGAGCCCCCACCGCACCGCCGGGCACCACAACGCTCAGACAAGAGAGGAACCTGCTTCTTGGCCAACCAGTTTTATTGTTCAAGTCCAAAGATAAAGCAGGTAGATACTCACACTTGCAGCAGCTAGTTAAACAGGCGGCGCGACCCTTTTACTCAGGCCGGTGCTGAAAGCAGGCGATGGGGACAGGCACCCACAGCAGCCGCCTGCTGCCAGGGGCACCGAGCAGCACAGGGGCGACCCACACCCGTTCCTCCCCCGAAAGCGCTGCAGGTCCTCCTTCCCGCTCAGTTTACAGAAATTAGTGTTCTCTCCAGAGGCGGCTGAGACCATCGCTAGAAAGGCTGGAAACGGCAGGTAACGAGCCCTTTGGGGGCAAGAGAAGCCTTCCTGCCCCCGCAGGCAGCTCCTGATCACAGCTGTGCCTGGTGAGAGCAGCCGACCTGCAGCCCCAGCACACCCAAATCCCTTACAGCCGCTCAGCTCGCGTTAAAGCATTCGCCCTGGCAACTGCCATAGAAATAACAGTCGACATTCACCCACACGAAACATCGGGGAGCACCATTTTCCAGCTACCGGCATCGAGTCTTAAAACAGGGTAAGGGCTTGACCCATTTGCTACCTCTGGCTGATGCTCGAATCAGCGCGGCGTTTCCCTCACTGTGAGCCCGCGGGTGATGCAGACTCATAGCTGCAACTCATCTATATTTCATACTGTTTCCCTCGCTGCGGAACAGCGCTTCCCCTCGCCGAGGTCAGCTCCAAACCCTGCGCCCCCAGCTCAGCCAGAACGAAGACGTAGCATTGTTCTTGGCAGCATAAATACATCTATTTGCAAATACATTTTTCAAGGCTAGTGTAAATAAATTCACATTCGCCCTGCAGCAGCAAGTCCTTAATTACATGGCAGAAAGGGGCTCTGCTCCGCTCTCAAATCGTAACACGCTGTTGCTGCAAACCAAGGCTGACAGGACGCAGCCCTCTCCTACATCTTGTTTTGCTTTGCTTGAAGTGGTTAGAAGTAAAAATAATCGCTTGATTTAAAACACGGACATAATCACTTCACTGTTCTTTGGTACAGACATTGGCCACAATAACCGACTTGGACATTTGACACCACAAGCACATGGCACGCCGAGTTTAAGAGGTGCTTGAAATTTCTTTTCTGCTATGTAAGAAGAAAAAAAAAAAAGAAATGCTTCCAAAGAACCACTTGCCAGCCATGTGCCCAGAATTTCTGCTGCTTTTTAAACACACACCATATTCGTAATTAATTTTATCCCTCGAGAGTCCAACTGGCAAACCCTAGCTATCGCTTCCGCTCGCCTTTTTGTGTCCTTTTTTTCTCCTTCTCCTTCCGCTCCTGCTTGGCTAGCTTATCCTTCTCTCGCTGGAGTTTATCTTGCTCTTTTTTCTTCTGGAACTCATCTCGCAGCAGCTCCCGTTCCAGCTTCCTGGCATTCACCACATCCTCCACGTTTGTGTTTCGGAACAGCGCTGGTGGGGTGTTAAGGGCAGACAACGCTCCGGCTGAAGCCACGCAGCTTCCACCCTGCAGCTGTGTTTTGGAGCTCGGAACTAGACTCTGGCTGGTGGATTCTACCTCCCCGTTCACCTTCCAACTCCCCCTTCCGCTTCCTCACCAAGCAGCAAGGAAATTGGGAATGAAGAATGCAGAAAGAAAAAGGAATCTCTGCTTGTTTTTCCAAGGGGAAGAGTCATGCAGAATACATGCACGCTCCCTAGAAAAGGATTTTTTCCTAGAAAAATCAAGCTGCCTACAGGTTCTCATGACTGGTATGTAAAAAAAAAAATAATAAAAAAATTGTAAAACCTCTACAAGCCTAAGAGGAAGAAAAATAGCACGTCAGGGTACAGCTTCCTCCAGTGGATTCACTACAGCTCTGCATATGACACGTATGTTTTCCCAGACACATACATGTATGTACACGTGATACCTGTGATGAGAGCTGAGAGCCCGGGACGGAGCTGCCAGCCAGCGGGTACAAGGCTCTCCCAGTAGCTCCCAAACGGTCCCAGCCACGGTCCCGTGTCCTTTCCTGCAGCAAATGGTGGTAAACGCTTTGGGAAGAGCATTGGAAAGAGCGAGCAGGTGTCTCCTCCGCTGCCTCTTCCTCCTCGCCATCAGTAATGTAGGGACAAGAATAATTTAGGTTTCACTTTTTAATTCTGCGCTAAAACCCGCTTCCATCTTAAACCTGGCAGCTGGTGAGCTCAAGGAATGTCCCAAGTATTCCATTGAGAACCACACGGGATACTTGGTCCATGTTCACCATCAAAGTTCAGCTGCAGTATGGCCTTACGAGTTTCATAGTAGTTTTGTTTCTGTCACACTTTTAATAAATCCTGACATGATTTACCTCTCTGGACACCAGTTATCATTAACCCGATGTTCTGGGAGAATTATCCTTATTTAATAACATGTTCTGTGACATTTCAGAGAGGGTGGAAGAGGGAAGGAAAGAACGGAGGAGGGAAAAAGAGAAGGACAGGACCAGTCTCAGCTGCGCACATAGGGCAGGGAGCAGACGGACCTCTGACTTTCATTATGAGCAAGGTCAGGCTACATGGAAAGAAAAATGAATCGCCAAACTCAAAAGGTGGCCCTAAAAGAAACAGGGAGTATCGACACAGATAAGGAAGAATGGGAAGCTCACCATGGCAGCTGCCTGCCTTCCAAACAGCCTGGGTCACCAAGGCTTCATTCAAAGGATACATTTTTCCGATGCAGTATTTACAGCTGTTGCAGTCGATCCATCCTGTTCATCCTCGCCAGTGACAGAATTAAGGAAATACAGGCATCAGTGACGAACATGGGCCTCTACACAGTCACACTTAACTCAAAACACATCAAGTAACAATTTTATCAAGCCAGGAGGAAGAAGCTGACAATGCAGACAATCAAGGCCCAGGCAAGCACAAACCCCCACGTTCAGCTCCCTCCTGCTGCTCGAGCACCAGGTACGACTCCCAGCTTCAACTTTGCTCTTCAAGGAAGAACTTGTTCTTCAGCACTACGAAGAGTTAACTTTAAACCCTCCCACCCCACACATACTCTCTCTAAAGAGGATCTTTTCAGCAGATTTCTCGCCAGAAAGCAAGAGATAAATTCAATACATTAACTCCCAGGCACAGAGTTACCGGGAGGCAATTCACTCCTGCAACACACCTGGACTGGGCAAACCTCACCCGGCCAAGCACGCGTCGGTGGGAAGCGTGCAAATGGCAGAGAAACACGCTCAAAGGAGCATCTGCTCACAGCACTCCACACACCAGGAGCATCCTTCCTTTTTGCCATGGAAGTTATTTTATCGTGGAGAAGGAAGATTGAAAAGTTTCTCCAGTTGTCCCCACTAGACACGGCAAAGCTGGACAGGCGTTTTAGCAGATTTTCATAAACACTGTCCCGCAAAGCACCGAGTCTCGACCGGGTCAGGAAAAGGATATTCCTCCTCGTCCGTCACATTGGCATACTGAGCCAGGAGGGCAGCTTTCCTCTGCTTCTCCTCCTGGGAGACCTCCTTTGGCTTCACCACAATCTTGGCCTGCTTCTCCATCATGCTGGCGATGGCTTGGATCTCATCTGGCAAGGAGAGGAGGCAGAGCATCAGTCAGTCCCTGCAGCCGCGGCAGCCAGTCCCAGTCCCCAAAAGACACCATCTCGGGCTGCGTCCTGTCTGCAGGGAGGCAGCTGTCGCCGGGGTCAAACGCGCCGAGCTAAAGGGAGAAGTCTCACCGAAAAATACCTCCCGCCCTCCTCCCAGGGTCACTAGTGGTGCTGTCAGCTCCCAGAGCGCAGCGAGCGGCTGTTGGGAATTCCATCTCAGACTTGAGAGGGCAAGAGCTGCTAAAGAGCCACCGGGGAGGCACCTGATGCGGGGCGGTGACACCAGTTTCTCCTCACGAGGAGGAATTCCCCCGTGCTGTGCACGGCCACGACCACACGCAATTTTTCCTAGAGCAAGGGAAGTTTCACAATGAAACTTTGAAATCAGTAAGACTCTGACTAATGAAAACCCACTTTATTGCAAATTGCATTCTCTTCTGGTTAAAAGCAGCTAAATATGTTTATTTAACTATTTACTTGTAACTACATCAAATAGAAATTCTGAAAACCCAAAGTGACTCATCAGTTTAATACTCTCTTCTTTTCTACCTGCCTAAGGAAACTTTAACACTGAAGTTCTGCTGCCCATTTCATAAAATGACATTTGGGGTTTGACATCAATTTTTTTTTTTTGTAGTTTGTTAATAATTTATCCTCAGCATTCTGTTATTCTAAGTAGACATTGATTTCACTGGCAATTGATCCTTTTACGGAATCACAGTGAAATAACTAAATCTTTGCGTTTCTAACAACACAGAAGTACACAGACCGCTACCTTCCCTCTCTGACAAGAAAAATCCCTGTGGGTAACCAACGGTCTGAGCGTTAGGAGCCTGGCAGCAACTCCAGCCATTCCAATCACTTGTCCCCAAAAAAGGGATTTGTTTCATTTAACGCAGAGAACAGCGTAACCTTTCCCTGTCCCCAGCCAAAGGCGAGGTTAGGCTGAGGGCAGGCTTCAGTGAATTTTTGGGGAAAGCCACTGAACTGCTGCGAGGTTCATCTGCCTCGTCCATAAAGAGAATGGTGAAACACGGATTGAGACAAGAAAAGCACTACATCAACGCAGGCCTTGTGATCAAGACTCAATGGGAGAGCTACTTCTAGAATGACATCGGCCAGTGACAATAGTGTTTGCAACCAGAACCAACACAAAAATTGTGACGCTGACAAAAAGCAGGATTTAGCCAAAAGAGACGTTACATTGTCATGGGCTGCGGTGAGGTCTGTGCAGTTGGAAGATCACTAATTGATCCACGCGGTATGCTTAAACCAGCAAAACCTTTCCAGCGCGTGACTTCATTGTACTCAGTGACCAGAACAAGCCTCCCCTGATGAACAAGAATGAGACGGAGGTCTTCGCTCCCAAGCCAACAGCTGAAGACGAGGGACGGATTCGGAGAGGGGACACAGAAACAGTGGGGCTGCACACGTGACTGGGAAAGGAGCAGCATTACAACAGCAGCCGCAGCCTCACAGAGCTTCAACCCAAAAGGATTTATGGAAAAAATGAAAAAAGAAAAAAAAAAAAAGGACAGTTGTAAGAAAAGATTTTGAAAGAGGAAAAGAAGGATGCTCTCCTGATGCCTACTGGGACCTTCTCCTGGGGTGAGCAGCAGCAGAAAGGACAGCACAGCTCTCCGTTGGCGCAGTAAAAAACCACGTGCTTCCCAAACTAGTGTCAAGTGAAGTAGCACGGGCATGTTATACCATAACTGCACCAGCTGCCATCGCTACATCGTTAGCATTTAACGGAGAGAAAGCCCTAGGTGTTTTGTGAAAAAAAAATAAAAATAAAAAAAAAATCCTACAGGAAAAAAAAAAGTAGCTTTTCCTCTGCAGGATTACAAACCAAAGAGCAGCAGAATGCCAGGGACAGCTAGAAGTGAAACTGCTCATCCTCGTTCCATATTTCAAGGAAAAAACCCAGTAAAAAAGTAGCAGTGACATTGAGAAGCAAATCAGATCTGCGAACATATTAGCAGCGTTGGTTTTAACTCCTGACAGGACGAACACACGGTTCTCATCTTGGTAAGGCCCTGCAAATTACTCATACCACAAGGAAAGGCACACCAAGTAGCGACACTACCTTCTTTTTTCTCTTTGGCGTCAACAATCTGAGATTCAGACCACTTCTCGACTACTTCCCTGCAAACATCGTTTAAGAGATCTTCTTCCTAGTAAGGGAAAAGAGACTTCTCAGTCTTGGAGCAAAGTTGGTCTGTTTTAAACAGGCATGAATCAGATATGAAAAGCACAAGCTGTAAAGAATCTGAACACCCGGCGATAAGCTCAAGCGGTACAGCTTTTCACCCAAAATCCGCTCGTTAACCACGCACACGGGACTTTGGTTAACCCAGGACGATGGGAGTCATGCGATGCACTTACTCGTTGACACAGCTCAGGACTAGAAATAGCCTTGACCCTCTATGCAAACACAAGGTGTGGAGGCTGCCATCCCACAGCTCCGCACCGCATCACCGCGGCGGTTTGCTTTTCACACGATACAGCGCTAAATCCCCGCTGGTTTCCCAGCAGCTGGCTCTCTAGGTGCACCAACCTTACCAACACCAACAAAAGGCGATCGGGGTGTCTTCACTCTACAAATCTACCGCCCAGCATCGTATCTCTTCTTGAGCAAGGCTGTGGAGACGCTACTCCACGGCCACCTCCAAGCCAATCTCACTAAAGTGAATAAATCAGATTGGATAAAACTGGGGTCAGGGCCGGTACGAAGCTGAAACCGCTTTGGTGGCACTGACAGACCATCTCCTCCCGCCGGGGGGATGTTCTTGTACCCCCTTGACCTGCTCCAGCATTAAACACGAGCTCGAGGCGGCAGTGGAATCCATTCGCACTGTTGTTCATCACTGAGGAAGGTTTTAAAATGTAGGGAGAAAGGAAACACACCCAGCCAGCAGCAGGACGGTATTCCCATCACCAGATCCTTCCCTTGTGGAGCTCCACCGTGACCAGCTCTCTCCCCGGTGCCTACATACAGCTTCTCAGGGACTGAGCAACACCGTAGCTCAAGTTCCCACAGCAGACAGGCGACACACTACACTACCACATCTCAGCACGCGCAGTCACAGCCTTGCTGTGAGGATTGCCCAATATGTGAGTTCAGGTATGGAGAAGAGGAGGCTGAGGGGAGACCTTATCGCCCTCTACAACTACCTGAAAGGAGGTTGTAGTGAGGTGGGGGTCGGCCTCTTCTCCCTGGTAACAAGCGATAGGACCAGGGGCAATGGTCTAAAGTTGCGCCAGGGCAGGTTTAGGTTAGACATTAGGAAAAACTTCTTCACAGAAAGGGTTGTCAGGCTCTGGAATGGGCTGCCCAGGGAGGTGGTTGAGTCCCCGTCCCTGGAGGTATTTAAAAGAAGGATAGATGAGGTGCTTAAGGACATGGTTTAGTGGTGGGATGGCAAGGTTAGGTTAGCAGTTGGACTTGATGATCTTAAAGGTCTTTTCCAACCTAGATGATTCTATGATTCTAGGTTACAGAAGCTGAATCCAGGCAATAAACGCGATCCTGATGAAAAAGAGAAGTGTTTTGAAGAGTTACAGCCAGGAGCACTTCACTGGGAAGATGTGCGTACAGCAGGCAGGAAGTTTCAGTATTTTGTTATTTATTTTGCTCATTAACGCTAAATCGGGTTTGCCCACAGCTTAGGGAAAACCAGCAGCAGAGAGGCAGAGGGGCTTGAGGAGAGCTAATACCAAACAGAGATAACCTGGCCAGGGACACCCGAGGAACAAGCTGGCTGGGATGGAGACATCCCCTTCCCCTTGGCAGCTCTGGGCCGTGCACTGCAGGTGTCAGCACTCGGGCCTGATCCGGCACAGCCTGCAAGTCCTTGCGGTCACCCTGCCCTCCTGGGGCAGCAGCCCTGCACTCGGGCAGGGACAAATCAGGCAGCAAAGCAACGATGACCTCTTGCTGGAGCTGTTCTGCCCACCCTGACCATCGCCTACCCTGCCTATGCCAAAAGCTAGGCTGAGAGGCAGAAAACCTGCTAAATCCTGCCTGGAAAACCATTTCTTGTAAAGGTGCGTAAGAACCAGACCTGCGCCGTCCACTCCTTTCCTCACCTTGCACAGTCAGTGTTCTCCAAAGAAAGAAATGATGTTGGTTTAGAGGTCAGTAAATACAGAGAAAAATTAAATATGGAAATATGTTCAGTAATTGGCATTTTGTAGATGAGCGCATCTAACCCCTGCACACAGACTTCCCACCGTAGGGTTCACAATCCTCATCTTGAAAACCTGGGCACTAGGTACCTAAAAACACCCGCTTTCAAGCTCCGGGACAGACCGTCACTGAAAACATTACGCATCCATCAGAGCAAAGCTCGCCTGCACAAGGGACAACAAAAAAGTTGAGTTCTCCACAACTACGGGACAGATGAGGAGATAAAAACATAGACAAAACTCTGCCCACCTTTCACTCCAGTACAAATAAAGAGCAACTTGGAACGAAATCCTCCCACCCCGAGCCTACAACAGCTAAGCATAAAATTCTGTGTGAACAGGCAGACGGCAGGAGAACGGACACACAGCGACGCCGTCGCACAGAACAGCCGAGCACTGAGACCATGAGCACAGTTCGGGGCCGTAACAACAGAACAAGGAGACTCTACAAGGACGAACACACGGGATACTCAAGGCCGTGACTGAGGAGGTGATCTGCAAAAGGGAAATGGCAGAAGGATGAAGGGTTTGGGATTTGCACCAGTACCAGGCTCCATTTGAAGAGGTCACCATGCCTTTAGCCAGAGCGGATCCAGAGGACAGGATGACACTGCTAAGATCCGGTGTAAGAATGGGTGGTTTAGGTCTGGAAGAAGCCACTGACCCCACTCCCACTGGGAAATGACACCGATATCCTCACAGGAACACACGCTGGATGGGCAGACCAGCAATGAGGACAATGTGCACGGAAACACCATTCCATGTGCCAGTCAGAGGGACCCTTCCAGCCCTCAGAGACCCAGGAAGTCATGGAAAATAACACAAGTCAACATGGTTCAAGGACACAGAAGACACGAAGGTTTTTAAGTGCCAGAAACACTCATAGTAAAGAGATCCTCCTCGATGGACGGGTTCCTCAAGCGTGGGAATACTGGCTCACTGGAATCAAGGCTGGGAAAACAATGAGCAACTTCATAGTAAGCCAGGAGAGAAGGCTGGGAGAGAGACATTCCCTGGATGTCAGTACGCAGGAAAAAGAAAATCAGGGAAGCGATGATGAAGGAATGGCAGTAGGTGGGAAGGAAAATGAGCGGCAGAAGACTAACAATGACAGCAGAGACCTGCGCAGCCTTCTAATGAGGGTTTGAGCAATAAGAAACAAATCGAGTATTTGTGTACCGGCGGAGGCAGTACACACAGCGAGAAGAACGACAAAGTGAGTTCTAGCGATCCCAGAAACGATGGAAAAACAGCCTTGGAGCTGGAGAAAGGGAGAAACGAAAAGACCGAGATGACAGCGTGCAAACAGACACAACCGAAGCAACAGCAAAACAGCACGATGGGGCAGCCTGGGCGAAACGCAACCATTACAGAAGCAAAGGGACGTCCTGCCGCGCAGTGCGAGCCGTTTGCTGCGGCACCTTCCATCTCACAGCCCTCTGGATGGAGACCTCTGCGTCTCCGGGAGCCTCGCACCCCACCTACCACAGCAAACAACAGCGGTGGAGTTCAGAGAGCTGAGGGCGCCACGACCAAGTATCTTCATCTAGTGTTCCCCAAAGAAAGAAGTTGTGTTGGTTTAGAGGTCAGTAAATACAGAGAAAAATTAACTACGGAAAATACAAGTAATCTGGACTCTGGTTTAAAGAGAAAAACTGAACAGAAATAGATCTCGGTTCTGAGTTTCTTGATTTGAAGCAGTTACGTCTGAATAAACTCAGGCAACGTGTCGTTGTCAGGACTGAGGAACCATGGACACGAGTGCAGAGGTCACCCGAAATTCGTTTTCGTGAGAGTTGTCAAAAACAAACAAGAAAAAACATAACCTGGAATGTGTGAATAGAACAAAGAGAAAAGGTTTGGCAAGAAAGGCCCCAAATTAACCAAATAAAAGATGATTTCAAAATTCACTATAGAAACAAGCACAGAGTCTACAAATAAAGAAAAAATGCACTGACTAAAAAAAGTAATTTAAAAGTCTGAGAGTTCAAGAGGCAAAAAAGTTTTTACAAAAACTGCAGAAAGATCCAACTGAGTTCAAACTCGCAAATGAAGCAAAAGTCAGCTGTGACTGTGACACAGAGAAGAAAATAAAGAAAAGAAACAGGGCTGTGGTGCAACACGTACAGCATAAAGACGGCCCAGAACTCACAAACATGAAAACCCCGCACCGTTCTCAGATGGGGCGGCAGCACACAAGAAGGGAAACGGGGAAACAGCAGAACCCGCTGTGGGACAAGGGACGGCCACCGCACCAGCACAGCGAAACGCGGGGCTCAACCCCAGCCTGGTCTGGGATCAGACATGGGCTCTGCCTTTGGCGATGAAATGAAGTATGGTAATTACAGGCAAGTTAATTAAGCTCAGCTAATTTGGAACAGCATTTCCCAAAGACGTTTTGCTCTGTCCCTAACGCCAGCAGGATACACGGTTTGCTTCTCCGATTATTTTAGGCACAAACCCACGCTGGCACAGTTACGCTTCTTTTGGA
Organism: Aramus guarauna; assembly: GCA_013400195.1. NCBI lineage: Eukaryota > Metazoa > Chordata > Aves > Gruiformes > Aramidae > Aramus > Aramus guarauna. Next base: position 295,067 of record VXBL01002622.1, read on the forward strand.
AACTACCTTACTGCCCGTACCCCGGGGCGGGGAAGGGATGGCGGAGGCAGTGAAGACGTGCTCGGTCTTTTAGGAAAACAGATTTAAAATGGCAAATGGAAGGAATTGCATGATATAGTTACCTATGAGAACAAAAAGCTGACTGTAACAACCAGGTCCCTTTGGGTTTTGTGCTCCTATACAGATGTTCCAGGAGTAAATCAGCAACAGCCATTGAGCAGACTGTAATTCCGCAGCAGCACGCGCTCACTGTTTAATGCTTTACACTGGAAAACATCCGTTTATGCGACATCCCGAGACACGGATACTGTAAAAAAACCTGAGAGCCCCCACAGGAGACGACTATTGAAGAGCAAATCTTTCTGCACTCTCCTAACTGCCTCCCGGAGCTCTGGGGAGGGGGGGGCTGGCACTGCCCGTCCCGAGAGCCCCAGCCTCTGCCCAGCACGCAGCTCCCAGTCCGTCCCAGTTGGGAGCCACACTCCAGCTCCAGCCCGATCCAAGGGCCCGACTCCTGGCAGACAACGCCGTGAGGAACGACGACCATCGTCGTGTTACCCTAAAGGGTTCGTTGTTAAAAGTCAGCTCTCAAACAGCCCTCGGGCCCTACCTGAACCCCCCCCGCGTCCTCCGCACAAACCAAGCGCGGCCCTTCCCCCCCTCCCCCCCGCGAA
>VXBL01002622.1:295794-308943 GCA_013400195.1 Aramus guarauna
TCCTCCTCGCGGAGCAGCCCCTGGATGTAGGCACCGTACACGGCGCGGTCGAGGCCCAGCGCCTCCAGCCGCCCCGCCAGCCAGGCCGCGAAACCGCCCGCCGCCTCCCCGCCGGGCGCCGCCATCTTGGAGCGCCGCCGCCACCGCCACGCATGCGCACACGGCCACCCGCGGGCAGAGCGAAGAGGGAGCGACGGTGCCCGCGCAGGACAAACTTGCGGCGGTGCCAGCGGGGGAGGGGGGGAGCGGCAGCGCCGGAGGAATCAACCCGCCCGCGGCNTGACCGGGGGGCTGGGGCGGCCCCGCCTCTGTTCTCTCTCCATTTCTCTGTCCGCTCTTCTTTCTTTTTTTCCTCTTTAATGACTTCCTTATTTCCCCGGCTACTCCCGGTGTTGATTTGACCCCGTAACGCATCCACCCCGCTCCCCGCTGGGCCTCGTCTCGCAGCCGGGGAGCCCCTCGGGGAAGGCGGCCGCCGGCCCTGGCCTGCCGCCCTCCGAACCAGCCCCCTCCCAGCGCGGTCCTGCCTGTCAGCAGCTGCCTGTTCCCGGGAGCCACCGGTTGCCTGGGCATGGGGGCACCTCCTGGGCAGCGGTGACGGTGGTTTGGTGCTGGGAGCGCCTTGCGGGGGGTGCTGAGCGGTCACCGGGTGCTGAGCGGTCACCTGGCACTGGGAGCACGCCAGCCAAGTCTGTAACTGGTTCCCCTCATCCCTCACAACCGCCTGCGGTGGCTCCATTTTTCAGGGAAGCTGTGGGACTTGCAAATGTTTCCTGGAGTTCGACGTGGGGTAACGCCAGCCAAGTCTCGTCTGTGGTGTAGCTGTGTGCCGTTGTCGTGGCTGTCCCAGACCAGCCATCTGGGCCCCGGGAAGCTGTTGTGTGGGCGGATTCCTGTGGGGTTCTTGGTGGCCTCCCCGGATTCCCTCGGTGTTGGTATTGCTCACCGATTCCTTACGTCCTCTCCCGAGACCCTTCAAAAAGTAGCATCGCCTCAGCGCAGCCGGAACAGGGCAGGGGTTGTACCCAGCAGCTGGTTGTTCCTCTGTTTCACCTTTCGGTTTCCTTATGACTCTTTNCTTCTACCTCGACCTGCCGAGCGGGCGGAGCGCGCGGGAGCTGGCGGAGGCCATACGGCGCCTCGGCGGGGTGAGCGGCGGCCCCCGNCGGGCAGCGGCGTGTCCCTGCGCGGCCGCCGTAGCGCCGCCGTTAGGGGCGGGGCGGGCGGGAATTTAAGCGGCGGCGGCGCCTCCTCCCCCCCGTGCGGGTGTCATGGCGGGTCCCGCCGCCCCGCNTTTTCAGACTGTTTAATCTCTGAGGCAGATATTCTCACGTGCACCCTGAAACTTCCTTAAGTCCTTCAATGCTACACCCAGGTGTAAAATCTTCATTTAGCTCTTGTCACTGCTGTCTCTGCTGCCAGGATCACGTGTTGGCTGTACAGACATGTGGGGAAGCTGACTTTGACCTTTTTTTACCCCCTTTTTTAATCACACCTTCATGTCAAGCTTGCTGATTCCTCTTTGTCCTCCCCTGGATGTGCCATCAACACTCAGGGACGCTCTCCTTCTCGTAGCATCTTATTTAGCTGTGCATCTTCAAGTCTGAGAAGCGCTTGCTCCCAGCGGTCAGTTATTTCTCTATGTAGCAGCTGCACTACTTGAAAATAATTTCAGCCTTCTGACGGTTCTTCTAGCTTCTCATCGGGCATCATCTTGGGTTATTTCCCTCTCTGAAATGTGGCCCACCGGCCGTGGAGTTCTCATTCCTCTTACTCCTGTGGAGATACTGAGTTCATCTGTAAAGCAGCTCTCCAATAGTAATACCCAAACCCAGGCCCTGGGTGTTCTGCAGGACCAAGTTAAGGGCCTTGGACTTCCATGTGATATCTTGAACTTAGCCTTGACGTCGAGGTGTGACACCCCGGAGTATTATTTAGCCAGGGAGATTTTGTTCTGTGGTTGCAGCCTCCTTGATCTCCCGTAACACCGAGTCGCTGTTGCAGGGCAGCCTGCAGCATCGCTCCTGGCACTTCACACGGGTGAGTCCGGGATCTGGATCCACAGGGATTCTGTAACGCAGCAGAACTGGTTTGTTCAGCAGCCGCAGCTTCAGACTGCTCAGATCTTTGTCTTCCTGTGGCCTTCGTACCTGTGCATTGGTGCCCCAACTGTCTGCCTTCTGCTGAGTTTCTGATAAGCCTCCTGTTGGTATCTCAAACTTTGGGTTTCCACCTCTTTCTCAGACTTTAGCTTCTGTGCAGAGGGGTGTGTGTGAGTGGTTTGGTTTTCTAGTTCCGAGCTTGTTCTCTGTGGAGCTGCTTGTCCCAGCTGTTCACTTTCTACTTTATTGTGCTAAAATGTGTTCTGTTCTCCTGAGAACAGAGCTCTTCCTCACCGATTCACGATATCCAAGGCCTTTTTCTCAGCTATTGCTTTTTTTCTGAAACCATTGCTTGAGGAGTAGGTCATAGCGTCATAGAAGTCTCAGTCTGAAGGTTGTGATGATAATTTGCAGCGTATCTCTAGGGCATGTGCTCCCTGCGCATCATGGGATCTCCTCGCCTTCTGGGAGAGAGCAGTAAGGAGTGGAAGAAGGACCTACTTGTAGAGATGAGAACTTTTTCAGTACTGCATGTGTGGTTAAGCTAAAGGCAGCAGGTCTTGCTTAGCAGGACTCTTTCAACTCAGAGTTGGGTGGTTTCAGACCTGCTCTGTTCTGTCTGCAGGTAACCGAGAGCTTCCTAAGCAAAGAAGTCAGCTACGTGGTTTCCAGCAGCAAAGAAGCCAAACGAGACAAAGCCAGGACTCAGACTGAGAAGTGGAGCAATGTAACTTCAGAAGATGCAAAAGCCGCGAGCCCGATGCCTTCTACCTCCAAAGGGAACCACACCAGACCTCACCAGAAGCCACCAGACACTGTAAGAGCTATACAGGTTTAGGCCACCTCAAAGTTTGGCCCAAGGGATCTATAGAGTCCGAGACCAGTGTTGGAAGGTGAAGTTGTACCTGCCCTGAGCAAGCACGATGTGCAGGTTTTTTCCCCCTGGTCTGGCTGCTCATATTTGTACTAAGTTCCTTGTGTCTGTGTATCGTTGCTCAAATGTGTATCACGGCTTTGAGCGAGTAACCGAAGGGTTGGCTGAACAGCCGCTTAGTGTAGACCCAACGGGTGCCTCTGCGGTTTGCGTTCCCTGGAAATGCTAATCCTGCTGTCTTTGAGGCGAAGTCTTGGCTGGACTCTTCTCCCAGCAGAGAGCGGGTGTCACTAGAAATCCTTCTTACTGGACAGCCACGCTGCCCTCAGCTCTTTGCTTTAATGTGGTACTTGGGTTCTTTCTCTGCAGGCCCTGATCAGCAGGGGAAAGGAGCTGCTGCAGAAGGCCATGAAGAATCAGGTGAGCAGCGTGTGGAAGGGCTTTTCCTTAGCTGGGTATGTTCGGAGTACTGCTGAGCAGCGCGGAATCAGTGCCAGCCGCTTCTCCAGAGCCCCTGCCTGCTGAAGGGAGCAGATTCTGGGGCTGGTAAAGGTATGAAGCAGCTGCCTGTGGCTCTGCAGAATATTGTGCAGTGCTCCTGGGTACTAGTCTTCACCGAACCATGTCATCCGTCCACGTTAGTACTTCTAAGGCCTGTCCCAGTGATCTGGGTGCTCAACGCAAGAGAATTATTAACACAAGACCCGTTGTTAGATGAATTTTTAGTTCTTTCTAAAGAACTAAAGCCGTGTAGCTGGGGCAGAGGGCTCCCCTGCAGTCCTTTTGCTGATATGACAAATGGCCAAAAGAATTTCGGTGCCCACTTAATCCCTGCTATAGCATGAGCTTTTAAAAATTTGACCTAGATGCTATTGTTAATTTGGAGCAGATAAAGCATGAGTTCAAACCTTTTCTGCTGTGCTCTGATTTTAATAACACCTATGCAATGGTCTGTCAACCGGGCAACAGGAAAATCTCTCTAAACTAGATTTAGAGCTGCATGTGCTCACGCAGCCATCCCTGCTTTGAGCTGTACCTTGCCAAACCTCTCTGTTTGTACAGGACACCTGCAGTGGCAGCAGTATCCTCGCCAACGCTCGCCTGTGGGGAGTCCAGATCCTGCACATGGATGGTATCCTTCTCTGTGGGCTGAAATTTAGCTCTTGGTAATCAGCGATTTTTTTGAGACAGGTGGAGCAGAAGTGAGGTAGCGAGTGCGGTACAGAAGGAAGAAATTGCAAGCAATGCCGGTACTTGACTGGTGCTGTCCTGGCCGTGGCTAGCTAGGTCTGCCCTTCAAAAAACAGATTATCTTGTATGTATAAAATGTGCTACTGTCACATTTCCAATAGCAAACATTAAGTATGTTGTAATATACTAAAGCTGTAATATTAGAAAATGTTAATAGCTTGGTCAGTACATTAATTTGCTCCAAAAAAGACCATTTTTACTAATTGACCTGGAAGTACAGTTCCTGATAATGGCGGAATTTGGTCAGTTTTAATTAGGAAGTGCTGATGTTTGAGGACCTGTGCTGAAAGGCGCATCCCATCTTGGTGATGAATGGGGAGGGGGTGACAGGAAAGACAGATGGTGAAACTCTGATTCCAATAATAGCTCTGGAGTAAAAGGTTCCTGAGTGTCCGATGACAGTGACATACAGCCATGGCTGAGCTTGTCTGGATGCGCAATGGAGGCAGCTGCTGCTAGTACGTGTTCCTGAGCAGCCAGCTCTGCTGAACCGCAGCGGTGTTGCAAGCCTGTCAGGGCTTTCAAATGTCAGGATCTGCAAAATTCCTAACAGCGTCTTGTTTCTGCAGAGCCTTAAAGCCAGCCTCCAGCTCTGCTGAAGAGCAAAATGGGGTGCTGCCCCTCAAAACACTTTTTCTTGGCTTCTCCCTGGGCAAATTAACTGTGTAGCGGTGATGGTCTGCCAGGCGATGGCAGGCTCAGGCGCTGCGTGCTTGTCCCTGGCGCGGATCAGGAGTTAGACTTGTGCCGCAGCCGGTGGAGGGGAACGGCTCGCCTTCTCTTGTTGAGCCATGGCTCTTTGACATCCCACCTGCCCAGAAATGTTGTCGTACGCTCAACAGCTGCTGCGTGCCGTCTCAGGAGCAAGGAAACGGTGCCAGAAGACAGAGGTAACTGACCCAGCTCCAGCCCAATTTGAGGTGCTCGGGATCCCTCGGGAGCTCTGAGCAATCCTTCTAGCTCCCCTCGTGCTACTGGGCTAGTAAGCATGGGGATCTCCAAGGTTTTCATCCAAGATCTGGTAATTTGATGCTTCTGTTTATTGATGGAGATGACAAAATGCAAAGAGTTTTGCCTTTTATAAAGTGGGGGTAAATCCAGATGAAACAGCTTAATACTGATTTTTGACTTGTAAGGGACTAAGGGTAAAACAAAGATCAAATGTGGCTTTCTGAAGTATTTTTTAACACATTGGAGAGGTCAGTGTGAAGGTAGGGCATAAGAGCAGAGTGACAGCCTGTATACTGTATTTAAAGTAACTCTAGGTAACTTGGGAGACAAAATATGAGGGGGACATGATAGAGTCTCTGATGCAGGAGCTCTGAAGTGGTGGGTGAGACTGCTGTGATCTCGCTCTGCTGCTCTAGGATCAGTAATTACAGTTCTGCCTGTGCTGGCTCCCATACTAAATATGTCATTTTTTTCCTTTAGGCAAAATGCCTTCCATCTGGATCAAAAATTCACAAAGGTAGGCCTGGAAGTTGTGCTCCTATTTACAGTTAGATGCGGAGCTGCTTGAAGAAGCCTCATTTAGAATTTGTAAATCAGTCCAAAACTTCAGCAATCCAAAATACGCCAACTGTTAAGGCAGTTTCTGTTCAATGGGTTTTGTAACTCCTTGTCTGAGCCTCCCTGCAGCCTCCTGATACAGCTGAGGATGTTATGCCTTCCATTTCCGGCAGTTGTGGTTTTTGTAATATCCCATAAACTGTTTGCAGTGCAGCTCCCAGAATCCCAAGGCCCCTGAGAGCTGCTCTGCTGGCACTGCGTGTTAAATCCACCGGCTTAAACGAAGTTTTGAAGAATAATGCATCCTACAGAGGAGAGCGTGTTCCTCACAACCCACTCACTTCTGTTAGGCTGAAATGTACTGCTGAGACACCGATCTAGGGATAACGCTTCCAAAGGAGGAGTGGGGGAAACCAGGTTCTCATCTGCAATTAGACAAGAGCCAATTGTGGTGCTGAGATTGGCACTGGTGACGTAAGTTCATTTGTGACTTGTTTGACTTCGCTCGTCAGAGAGTGAATGCTCAGTGATACCTCCGAGCAGACTCCAACCTGGATCCTGCGTGTGACACTTGGAAGATTATTTTCCAGTTTTGGGCGGGGAAGGTGGTGAAAAAAGGCTTGAAAAGCTGTCGGATAAGGCAGATGGTCTGCTGCAAGCTCAGAGCTCTTCGTTGTGGCACGCTCTGAACCCTGCCTGGGGACTTGTGGTGACAGCTGAACCATTTGTCACTGTTCAGCACTCCGCCATAGAGCCGGGGACCTGCGCACCAGTCAGTCTTATCTGGGCCTTAAACGTGGCCTTGCTTTCAGATGCGCTAAGCGTTTGGCAGCATTTACGTGGAAAAATTGATCCTGTACTTAAATAGCTACTTTAGTGACGTAACAGCACATTTGATGCAAGTTCAGGGTGAGGCTCGAGGAAGTAGCTGGTGAGGACAGGCGGACTTGGCCCTTCTGGAGGATGAGGTTAAAATTTCTTTGAGGAAAATCGCATCGAGTGGCCGGATCACAAGAAAACAACCCCCCTCGCCCTGCGGAGGCAATAAGGAAGGCACGAGAGGTTTGGTTTCAGGGTCAGGCAGACACCCCGTGGGAATACCTTGGCATTCATTTGTTTAACCGGATCTGTACTCGGATTTCCAAGCTGAGCGTAACGTTACCGCTTGCGCATTGAAGGTCCCTGCGAGACAGGAGGGACGTGGTGTAGCCTCTTCTGCCAGCCTGGCTCCGAAAACCTTTCCCCGAATGCACTGCTGAGGCTTTCTTCTGCTCCCTTAATGTGTGTTATGCGTCTGTAGGAAGCACAGCTGCTGCTTGCCCTCCTCGGGGACCAAGCCAAGGCCAGGTACTGCTCTTCAGCAGTGTTCTCCTGCCAGGCTTGGCTACGCAGCATCTTGGTGTGTCTCCAGCAGCTCTTACTGCTTTGACTTGTCCGTCCTGGCCTGAGACGTTCTGAACTCTGAGCTGTTGTGTAAAGGGAGAAAAAGGTGCTGGAAGGGTTGATGCGGAGCTCTGTGCTTGTGCAACTGCTGCTGCACTTTGTTTTGTTATAAACTCATCTCTTGTGCTTGGCAGCGTGTTTTGTTGAGGTTGCACGACAGTTTTTTGGGATTCGAGTCACAATTGCAGACTTGAGGTTAGGCCGCTGGCTGATGAGACTGAGTAGGCATTGAGGATGCAAGGGGCTGAGCCGGGTGGTCTTTCGAAGGTGGAAACAGTCCAAAGTGGGGTGCCCCTCGGCTTTGGTCACCCTACTGAATACTCTGGAGGCAAGAGCTGCTGTAGACTTACCCTGAGAGCTGTTCTGGCTGCGCTTAGCTGTCACTTAGTGTTCACACGCATCAGGAGCGCTGGTGAGCTCAGCTCTGTAGCCCAATTCTGTTGGGGAAGGAATGGATAAGTACGAAACTCCGTCAGGGCAACTTCTAACCAGCTTGCTTTCTCGCAGGAAAATTGAAGCCCCCGTTCCTGAAGGTTGAAGACCAGAGCAGGTAAATGAGGCTTTTCAAAATGTGACAGCCTAACTTTAATAAAACCCAAGGGCTTCCCAGGAGGGAATCCTTTTCCTGGTTTCTTTGCACGTGGGGCAGAGAATATTCTGTCCAACGCAGAGCATGGCTTCTCAAAAGACCCTCTTCCACACTGGGAAGCGACCCTTGCCAAGAGAGGCAAACAGAGTGTGGAGAAACAATCCAGGTGGCTCCTGTGTCAGGGGGGAAAAAGGTGTTAAATGAGACTTGACAACAGAGTTTACTTCCTTGCTCGGATTCCGTTTCTGATCCTCGGCAGGTCACTTAATCTGCCCGAGCCCTCCGAAATGAGGAAAGGGATTGAAACGCATGAGGTCAGGGCCTGTAACTTGATTACAGCATTCGGCACAAGGGGATCTGTTTCTAACAACTCTGTAACTCTAACGGTATCTGGAGTGCCAATTAATTATTCTGAAGGCAACATTTAAGGCAGCTGCAGAGTCAAACACTAGGTTTTACATGCTGTATGCCATCAAGTGTGAAGAGGTGTGGTCTGGGAACCAAAACCTTCCCGTGCTGCTGTGTAGCTAAAAATCCTGCCCTGGCTGCTGCTGATCTGCCTCGGGGGCAGAAGGTGGGTTTTGAACTGAGCAGGCAAGCCTGCCTTCTGGCCAAAACACGCCCCCACCAGTTCCGTTACTGGGAATTGAGTTTAGTACTTCCAGTGAGCAATGGGAAATGTCTGGAACAGCCAAATAGAAGGACAGCGATGGGCAGTATCTCATGACAAATGAGATGGCACCTTGAGCCCCTCTGAGGGAGGGATAGCTCTCCAACCATGCTATCGCTGCCAGGAGCCTGATGTCCTGATCTGCTGCTTTCAGGCAATTCCGGCCCTTCCATCACCAGTTCAAAAGCTTCCCCGACCTGAACTTCCTGGCACCCAAAACCTCCAGCCCGTTTGAGCCTCTGAAAAGCCTCTCGAATTCTTGCAGAGCCAGGTAGGTTGTAGCTCCTGTGCAAGTTTTTAACCCAAGTTTCCTGCTAACTGCTGCTCTGCTGGTTCCTGGGATCCAGAGGACCCCTTGCCTTGTGGACACGGGCAAAGGAGCCCTGTTCTGGGTCCAGCAGCTCAAAGGCAGCACAGCCTCCCCGGCCCTTCTGCAGCCAGCTGGGTACCCGCTGATGCTGTCGAGTGAGGGCAGGGAAGATCTTTGCTGTTACCTTGCAGGGGTGTGGAGGGCTGTCCGATGCGCAGCGACGGGGAGAAGAGCCCCCGATCCACACCGGTCACTGTTCCAAAGAAAAAGAGGGGATTTTGTGAGTGCTGCCAAGAGACCTTCGAAGAGCTGCAGAAGGTAAAGGCTCCCTGGGGACCTGGTTCCTTGCAAAAATTACGAGGGTCACTCAGCAGCTTCATTAATCATGTCATGTTATCACTGGGATCAGTTTTGGAAGGAAGGCAGATCGCTATAGGTACAGCCTGTGTGGTGTCTAGCAGGATCAGCCTTGTAGCTGAAAGCTGTAGCGTATCTGTGCTCTGGGCTGGGCAGACAGTGGTTTTGAAGATTGGAGTGCGACACGCTCATCTCTGAGGCTAGGAGAGCCTCAGGGACCATCCTGTTACCTGATCCGTAAGGTGGGAAGCATGTACCACAGCAGTTGAGGGGCACAGGCTGATTAAAAAGGTGGGAAGAGGTTTTTTATTTCCTGGAAGAGGTTTGGTTTTTTTTAATCTCATGGAAGATGCCATACAATGTGGCTTTCGGAGCCCAGCCTTTAGTGGTAGACAGTAGGTATTTGGAGTCTGCACTTTTCACTAGCTGCTGGGGAAAGCTGTAGGCTGCTGTTAGATACAGACACAACCTCCTCAGCAGCAGGTGTCTATGGGAACAGAATACTCGCTGTGAGCAACGGGGGGTAACAGCGTTGCCTACGTTTCCCAAATCTGCTGCCAAACAAGGGCGCGCTCTGGTGAAAAGGCTGTTTGCCCTCCAGTCTGTTAGGCTGTGGGAAGCGGCTGTTACCGCAAATTTCCCTCCTGCGAAAGGACAAGTGTTGCTGAAAGGGCCTCTACCACCTTCCAGCACCTCCAGAGCCCCCAGCACAAGCAGTTTGCGCTGGACGACTCGCAGTACGCCCCTGTGGATCGCGTCATCTCGCAGCTCACCAACAGCTTTGTGGAGCAGCCAGCCAAGTAAGTCTTTGTGAATCTGGTAAGTCCCAGAGTGAAAGCGGCATGGTGCTGCACGGCGCGCTCACGGGAACAGGGCCTAAGCCTTCGTGCTGGTACCGGTCCCTACTCGTGCCCTGTGCCAGGGAATCGGGAAGCAGGGGGCTGCGGCTGACTGCAGGACCGACCTGGCACCTGCCGAGCAAGGTTTAGGTGAGCTGTGGGAGATGTTCTTGAGTTTCTGTGGCTTCTTTGCTTCAGGGAACTCCCCAGGGACTTGTAGTGCCCCTTAAACTAGAAAGGGCAGCTGGGGCCGTCTCTTCCATCCCTGTCTGACGCAAACCCCGCTGCTCTGCGGCACTCCTGTGCCCAGACCTTGAGAAGGCAGAGAGAGCTGTGTGCTGCCCATCTCCTCTGCCAGCAGCAGTGTCACTGTTTCCTGAGCCTCACTGGTCTAAAATTTCTTACCACCTCCTCAGCAAGGGCTTCAAAGGTCCTGCGCTGCAGAAAACACTTCACCTTGCTGGGGGGAGGGTGTTGCTAGGCCTGCAGCGAGCATTAACTGATGGTTCTTCTCAGGGTGCCTCAGTCCTGCCTGACAGACGAACGCTTAGCGCCTCAAGCACAAGTTACTGGAGGAACTGAGATGCTGACGGAGCTGAGGAAGGAAAAGGAGCAGCCTGAGCAGGGAGCTGTGGAACTGTTAATTGATGCGGAGCGTGACCACGGCCTGAAGACCAAGGGGTGTTCCCCTTGCCTGCCCAGGGACGGGGTCAGTAATCCCAGAGCAGGGGGGCTGTCGAAGAGCTGCTGTCTGGAGCTGCCTGCTGGAGCAGGACTCTCCAGAGCGAGCTGCGCTGCGTGTGGCACCACGGAGGAGTTTGCGGTGGGGGACGCACATTTGGGCAGGGTGCCCAGCCTGGGCTGGGGGACCTGCGTAGGGGCCGCTTGTGTTGAAGAGGCAGTTACTACTTCATCCGAACCTCGTAAACAGCAAATGCTTGGGTCTACCGGCCGTCTTCCACAAGCACCGCTTGCCTCCAGGAAACGCCCGCTCTCTTCCAGACACAGCACCCAGGTGGGCAAGAAGCCCAGGCTGGAGCGGAGCGGTGGCCTCTCTCCGTGTAGGGAGACAGACCCAGTGGGTGGTGGGATGGGTGCGCAGGGTGCAGGACAGGTGCTGGAGCCAGGCTTAACCGGTGCAGTGGAAGCTGGCAGCTTGTCCCCAAGCACAGAGCTCTCCACCAGGCCTCGTAGCTCCCCCGGTTTGGACCCGCACCCATGCAGGAGCCCTGGGGACCACGTGTCACGGCCGGATTCCCTTGAAGCTGCGTCTGTGGGTTTTGATCCCGCAGAAGCTGCTGCAGCCAGCGCTGTCAGTGAGCGTGGCTGGAGGAGAGCGAACGTGAGTTCCCAAAGGAAGGAGCTCGGAGGGGAAAATGAAAACGCACCCAGAAATGTGAGTAGTCCTGATCTGGAGAGCACAATGAGCACGACCAGCTGTCCTACTGGCCGGTTGCCCTCTCCAAAACTGCCTGTGGCTGAAGCCAGATGTTGCCACTCGCTCTGTGTCAGAGCGGCAGAAAAAATAGCACCCGAACTACCTGACCTCGCGGGCCACAGCAGAGAGTGGGCTCCCTGCCCCGGGCTCCTTCAGCCTCTCCCACGCAACGTGCCGGCTGACCACGACTTCAGCGAGAGTTCTTCCGAGTCCGACTGGGATATCCAGCTGCTCTCCACGCTAACGGGCGTCCAGGACAGCAGGGTTCAGTCTGTGGACAGGGACTTGCTCCAAAGGACACATGTCAACGTGAGGGACAGTGGGTACGAGTCTCAGCTCTGCTCAGTTCTGAAGCAGAAATCGGAGCTTCCCTGGGCAGGCAAAGAGGACAAGAACTGCCGGAACTGCTGCACAGAGACCAAAGGAGCCTCTTTCCCTGTATTTGAGACCTTCTTTGGCAGCTGGACTAGTTAAAGCCACCTCCTGGCTGTTCTCTGGGCCCTGAGTGGGAGCTGTGACGTGGCTGCAGAGGGATTTAATGAGCCCCTCTCCCTGCCAGGCCCAGGAGGTACAGCCGAGAGCCGGAGAGAGACCCTCACTGCTCGGTGCTCCAGACAACCAGGGCAGCTCCTGTTGGGAACTGACGGCCGCTGCGGTGGTTTCAGTGTCCTTGGCTGCAAGAGGGGCTGGGATCCTCCTTCCTCTCTGCTAGAAACGCTTCCAGCCAGTAGCTTCCTCCTCAGCTCCTCACTGGGCGGCTGAGGAGATGGTCTTTCTCTGGAAGCCTCTTCGGCCTTTCCCGACTGAGAGCGTGGCCCGTTCCTCCTCCTCTCACCCAGTCCTTGGAGGTGCAGAGGCCCTGGGGCTGAGATCGGGGTTCTTCGTGTGGTTTGGGGTTTTGTTGGATGTCTTTGACTACTTACAGGTGTTTTAACTGGTACTAAATTGTTGGAGTTTGGGGTTTTTTTTTTTTTTAGTGAACTTTTAAACTTTGAAATAAAATGGCAGATGAGATCCTGCTCTGTCTGGTGGCCTGGAGCACAGCTAACTGGAAATGGCGTGACAATCAGAAGAGGCTGGGTTGGTGACCTGGCTGGAAGGGAGCTGGGGGTGATGGTGGGCACCCGGCTGAGCACGGGGCAGCGGAGGCTCTGGTGAGGTACCACCACCCTGTACGTGGTTTGCCCTAGGACTCTGGTCAGCTGCTGTGGACCTGTCCCAGCTGGAGGGTGAGGATGGTTGTCCTTCACCGCGGAGGGGACAGGGAGCCCTGATTGCTGCCTGCCCCCCTCTGAAGGTTGACCAGCGACCTACGTGATGGAGGGTCCCTGCTCTTGGGGATGGTAGGACCCGCTGTGGGGCTGCTCGGGCTGGAGATAACGCCTGCTGTCCCCTGGCGTAGACCCCTCCTGTGAGGCACCCGTCCCTGTGTTCACCGGAGGGGCTGGTGACCTTGCAGCCCTCCCTGGATCATCAGCTCTGCCGTGCTTGATGCCACAGATTCCTCGCCCTCTTCCTGCGTTTGTGGAGGAAGATGAAGGCCTGAGGGCAGCAGGTCGTGGCTCTGCAGGAGAGGGAGGCGTGGGGCTGATCTGCCCTGCGAGTGCCGCTCGGCAGCCGGGAACTGCCGCAGCGGGGCCGGGGAGACGATCGGCGTTTCCCTGAGCCTGTTCCCCCCGTGCAGCTGTCTGACAAAACCGGCGTGGGAGAAGCTTCCCCGCACACGCGTGTGCCAGCCCCCGTGCACCCGGGAGAAGGCAGGGGGGG
>VXBL01002623.1:0-19288 GCA_013400195.1 Aramus guarauna
TTATTTACTGCAGAAAAAGAAGCTGGTACTGGTACTTTTATATAATTAATCAAAAGCAAATACCTATTTCAGTCTCCCAGCTGTATGGGGATTATTTCAACTCCTACTTAAAGTGCAGATACACTGCTAGTTACACAAATGTGTCTTCAACTACTCTTCCACGTAGGTTCATCTCTACATAGAAAAAATACCTGATAAATTTCTATCTCCTTGTTAATACTCACCTGCACTTGTACGGGTGACAGTATGGTTGTACTGTTCCCTAGAATGGACTGTGACAGTACTATAAAGATCTGCATATTTAGCTAAATTCACTGCTATTGTAAAAAATTACAAGTGATAACAGAATAAAAATATAACATTCTGAAATTATGTCCTGCCATAAATAATGATGTGGTAATTAGGAATCATTATAGTTAGAGGTTTAGCTACAATTTTACTTATTTACTAGAAAAAAAAGGAAATTTATCTTCCTGATACGGTTTAGCATACAAACTGTTCTGTACTCACACACACACAGAAGAACATTCATACATTTTCAAACCTCTTTGCAGTTAGGCAGTATTACAGAATGATACAGATAGCACATACCTCTAAAGATAGGAAACGCCGGTCAATGTAGTTCATCAGTGCTGCATCTTGCATCATATATTGAGCTGCTCCCATGATGCTTGTGAGGAATGGAACTAATAAAAATTGGAGTTGCAAGACTACCATTGTTTCATAAAATTTTGAAGTAAGAAAGTAGTGAATTGTGTGTGTGAGTGTGGAGGGCAATCCCAAACACTACTGCCAGTCCAGAATTAAATGAAATTTAACATTTGTCTGATGTCATGAAGTGAAACAGTAATACTAAAAATTACTAAAAAGTTAAAAATACTGTGGCTGCTGGTTTTAAAAAGACTTAAAATGTCTGTTGCAGTTTATCATAAAAAAATAAAGTTGTGGAAGAGGAACTGAATGTGTTTATTTCTAGAAGCCAGATGACTGCTTTCCAGTTTGTGATCCTATGATCATTCCCAGATGTTCAGTACTGAGTCACATAAAGCCTGTAGGCCAAATTTTATTAAATACAAATAAAAATAATTTGTTTTTCCTCCTTTCTCCTCCCATCTGCTTTCCTGTGTGACCAACACAGTGCAGTGTATACTTGGTGTAAGCATAGATTCAAAGTCAGTGGAGCACTGGTTATTCTTTCACAGGAAGATTTGATGCATAATGTCTGGAGCTGTTTCCACAACCATGGATGTTACTGTAAAACAAAATAAAGTGATTATTTTCTCTTCCAGTATTCAGTCTATTTACAGTAGGATTGAAAACAAGAGATAAAATTATTTTTAAAAAAACCTTTCCCCGTCCCCTCTTCTCTTTCCATTACTTTTCTAGCTAAAATCAATATCCTTAACACAGTTCTGTGTCAATTTAAGGGAGTCCTTGATAGGACTCTTCTTTCAGAATAGTAATTCTACTTAAGATGACTTAAAAATTAATTATAGTTAACTTACATGAGTCTATTGCATTTGAGGCAATTTTTATTTATTCTTTTTCATAATTTCCATGACCGAGTGCCTCCTTGTCTGGGAATACATGTGGCTATGCCAACATTGTATTTGCTAGGAAACCACATGTTAGGATGTTAGAAAGCTCCCTTTGTATGTGAAGCCAAGCTGGATGTCTCTGTTTCTCAGAATTCTCCACCTCTTCACTATTTTTCCCCCATTTTCTTTCTCTACAGATTTTTCCTCACATTTACATAACTTTTCTTTTTCTTTCTGACTGCCTTGTGTGTAAGCATGTGACTTGTGACAGAATTAATGAAAATGTGTCACAGCAGGCAGATTTTTACTTCCATTTCCCTGCTTGTTGCAAGGTACAGTTGTGTGTGCTTTACAGGCAGATTTCACAGAGGTGCACAGATAAGTATTTTTTTCTTTTAATATTGCTTTATCCTAAGGGGCGTAAACAATTTACCAGTTCCTATTTACACGCAAAGTCAATGAAGCACAGGGAGGCTAATACTTAATTCTCCATGCCAATGTTGTTTCACTTTATTCCAGAATTCCTGCCTGGGAGAATGGAAAGCTTGCTTGCTTGGATCCTTGAAGGATTATGCACTGAGAATAAACACCCTAGCAAGTGTATAGTCTTCCTTGAGCATGTACTATGGAACATCTTGACAAAGTGCTCTGTCTTTTCCAATTATCAGCTTCAACACTGGGGAAGAATACAGAAGAATTATCTATTTTCTAACCTCCTAGGTGAACCTGGAATCCTTCAGAGTTGTTCTCTGGGTTTAGTATGTCTATCACAATAATCTAAGGCAATGATCAGGAGATGAAGACTGTGGGATTCAGTATGTTGATTTCTTCATTTAGGGTAGGGAGAAATCATATATCTGTATAAAACAAAATCTGTCTATGGTTTACCTGCAATTTGGAACATGCTTGACTCAAGTTATGCCTGCAAGTCCTATTTTAAGGTAATATGAAGTAGTATCTTAACTTTATGACTTTTAATATTCTTTTTCATTGCAGGCTGTAGTCTGAGTTTCCCTCTAAAATAAGGCAGTAGACTCTTTGGAGAATTTTATTGGATTATGTCAGAGCATTAGTCGTAGCAGAACTCCTTACTGAAAGTTTTTCCTTAGAAAGGGTGTTATAGGTGTGTATAAATTTTTGTTAATCACAGCCAATTGCTCAGACTTCACTTGATGAACACTACCATTTATCAATGTCAGAGCAACCTTATTTCTGTTTGAATCCAGACCTCCTAAGCAAGTAAAATACCCTAAGCAAAATATTAAAAACTTACTATCAAGAAAGTATACTTTAAAGTCAGGATATAGATATATAATTTATTTCCTTCATCTTAAAACAGGGACCAGTTATCTAGAAAGCAAAATATATTGAACTGCTAAACATCTTGTATAAGCTTAAGCATGCTGTATAAGAAACTGGATTTTGTAGTGTTGCTCCATCATTTCGTAGAATTTAGAGCAGCTGAAAGACCAGAAGCTTCCAAGGATTTCTTTTAATGAGACATTCCCATGCTTATTAAACCATAATCTCATGGTAAATGGCAATGGTGTCCGTGTCAGATGCAGTATTCTGGGAGGGCAGGCTACAGCATCTAGTTAACAACTGAGCTTAGGTTGTTGGTTTTTTCTTTAGTTGTTATAGATTTTCCATCTTTGTTCTGCCTAGATTTACACATACACATACACAAGGTTTTTTTCCCAGCTACATATTAGCTGTATATGTATTACATAAATATAGTTCTATATTTGTGATAGTGATTTAAAGCAGGTTTGCTTCGTATGCCTGGGAAAACATTTGTCTCGTGCAAATTGTTCTTATCTCAGTGAACCCTTTTTCTCTTGTGAACTACTCCTGGAACAGGTTTCCTATTACTCTCTTGATTTGACAGACAAACCTCTAAAAGGAAACAAGTATGTTGATGCAAGTGTATATGCTTTTTCACTGTTCTTGTCCTTCTGTATCTGGGTAAGATGGTATTCTTTTCTTGTGAGTGCTGCTTCTTTGCTGCACTTATTCCACCTTTTTACCATTTGGTGTCTCTATTTCAACAGCTGTTTGAGGTTTCCAAATAAAAAAATAGGTATTTTCAGCTCTTCATCTGTGTTTGTGGTTTCGATTTCAGATGCTAGAGGAGTTTTCTGTGTTTTAAAAGTGATGTTGAAATCAGTTCAGAATGGATACTAGATTTGGGGGAAAAATAACATTTCTTTAAGATATGATTTCACTCTTATACCATTGCATGCTATGTTTTGTTAGGTTTTTTAAGTCAGTTTCTTTCTGGCATTTCAGTTGGTAAAACCAGACCAGTGCCACAATAAGCCAGGCTCTCTGCAGTAATTTATGCCACTATATTGTACCTGCAAACCCTGTTACACAAGGGGAATGTGTGTAAACTGTAAGTTTACTTCTTCACAGAATCTCGTTTCTCCATCACACTCGTGATAAAGAAATCTCATCTTTCACGACAGAACCTCAGCCATGGAGACCTCAAGCTTACTGTTCATGGTACTTCCTCGCCTTATTTGAGATGAGTCTCTCTGATTTGTCGCAGATCTTCAACTCTTCCACATCACTGCCATAGCTTCCTGTCCAGGTCTTCCTCAGTTATTTGACTTGCCTCCAGTCCCACTGTGGCTTTTTGTAGGCACGCCTTCCTTCCTTGCAGGAATCACGACACATGTTTGTTGTCCCACCAGAGCCATAAAACACAAACCACATTGTGTCATTGCTGGGTCTGTCCATGCATGTGACTCTAACAGACTCCCAGTGTGCCCTGTGAATCCAGTCTGCCATTTTTCTTTCTGAGCTTTGGAAACATCCCTGACTCTCAAGCTCCCTCACCCTTCTTGGCTTTTGCTGAGCAACGGATGCTCTGCTAATGCCATGCCCTATGCTGTTACAACCCTGAGAAAGGTGGGAAGCCACACTCCTGTCGCTTAGATCTAAGTAATACACATATACATATAAATCAGATTTTACTCCTGAAGTCCAGACTGGCTTAAAACAGGCTTGATTTTGTTTTTCATCTTTAGTTAACCTCTACATGTAAAGCAATAATAAAGGAAAAGAAAAAAATCAGAGACAGTCTGATTTACAGCTTTCTACATAACTGACTTTACACATATGCATTAGAATAACTGCTACTCAGCCTGATGCATCGGTGATACATCAGTGCATGTGTCTTGTGATCTCATGATCATTAATCAAATGTGTTATAAGCAAAACAAGAGGTAAAGAGATAACTATTTGAAATAATCAGATTTTGTTTGTGATTGTAATTTTGTTTAGTTTATGGTTGCCTAATTTGGTCGGTTTTAGCACTGATGAATCATAATGATGTTTTATATTAATAATATATAGTATATCATTGTCTTGTGTATTTTCTAATTTTTTTTTCAGACTTGAGTCTACACAATTAAATTCCTTGTTAGTATTGGTTACTGCCTGATAAGTTTGTCTAATGCTGAGATCTGTGAGGTTAGAAAAGATTTTTGTCATAGTGGGAAATCAACACTTAAATTTTAAATTTTTTTTTAAAGCACTTTCACGCTTTGAGCACTTAAAGCACTTTATATTTTAGAGAGTGATTCACTTTTCTGTGAAAAAGAGAAACATATGAAATTTAATTAAAGTCCTTATGTGATGTTCAGCTATAAGAACAATGTCAGGAGTGATATCAGTAAGGGATGTAATACACTGCAATAAAAAGGAGACTTCACTGCATTTTGGGATTCAGACAGAGACCTCCACTAGGAGGCTCTCAAGTCCTTAGAACTGAAAGGTAAACTCTAAAACATACCGTTTCTGAACTCTCTGAATGAGATAAAACATACAGAAGGAAGTATGGTTCAAATGGTCCAAAATGATGAGAGACACACCAATGGAAAGCTATTAGTAACCCAGGTGCCAGTAGGCTTTAGCCATCTACTGCTGCAGGGACAAGCTCACAAGTGTTAGGGTGCTGAACCTTCCATGTCAGTGACAGCCAGTGCTTCCTGGAGCAAGAGCCTGAGATGTCCCGTACTTGCAGGAAGAACTAATCCTCTCATGAGGACTGGCTCTAAAAATGAAATCAGAAAGGCAAAATGAATCCCCATTTTATTTTTACTGATTTACAGCTGGAGCTAGTTAAATCATAGAATCACAGAATAGTTTGTGTTGGAAGGGACCTTTAAAGGTCATCTAGTCCAACCTCCCAGCAATGAGCAGGGACATCTTCGACTAGATCATGAAGCAGCCTGACATAAAAATCAGCCATGTGTAATTATTTTGAATGATTGTTTGGTTTGTTTGATTGATTGTTTGTTTGTTTGTTTGTTGTGGGACTCAGAATTATTTGTTCTGTTGATCAAAGACAATTCCCTGTACCTTGAAGCTTAAATTTGTATAACTCTGAAACTAAGCAAACTTTGAGTTGTACAATTCAATACAAAGTAATCTTAAACTTTTCACTACTGTTGTCTTGTTTTACAGACTGAAATCAACTCATGAATGTTGTCACTTAAATTTGTTTTGATTGAATGTTCATGTTCATTAAACCTATTCACAGCAGTACAGTAGTGAAAATGTCATTGTTTTTAAATTCAGAGCATTTACAGGAAATGATTATGACAATTGCCCAGCTCAGTTCAGTTGACAATGCCAATTTTGGTTTTTTTGGTTACATTTATTTTTGAAACATATTTTAGGTGTGATGCATGACTTCTGTGTATTAAATATCATATTAAAGTCTACCAGAGTGCAAACTCTGAGATATTTTTTAATTTAAATGCCTATGATGATTTTTTTTTTTTGGTGGGCTTTTTTTGGTATTAGGCACTGACATGGTCACATTTCATCATATTTCAGTGTTGTTTCATTTATTTTTGCACTGAAAAGATGGATTCATAACCTGTGTACCTACCTACATGTTGCGAAGAAGAGAGAAGGGATCTGTATGTACTTGGGAAAGCTGTTAAAACTTATTAAGTAACTTTCCCTTTGAGATGACTAAATGTCACCAACTGTGTAAAGAAATATGTTTACTGATGATGAATAATGCATACTTTTGTAGTTCATTGGCAGATATGAAGAGAGTTTGTACCAGGGTGATGTGCTCTGAGACTACAGCAGTGAATTCAGGACTCTTCAGTTATATTGTTTAAAACAAAAACTCTGACCCTACATTAAATTTCCAAGTGATCGCTGATGACATGTTCAGAGATTATGGTGATAGCTACAGTACCAGAAACTTGAGCTGAATAGAATGGAGTTGTGTTAGCAAGTGTCTAATTAAATCTACCCAAAACCAAAAAGATAGGAAAATGTCTATGAACTGGGGGAAGTAGGACAGAAAAGGCCCTGAAGGGGCCATGCAGAAGTTGATGAGGATGGTTGAGATTGGTTGTGCTGTTTTTTTCACATTACCAATAAAAATGAGTCCTATAAAGGAAGAGGGGCCAAGCCCAAACTCAAGAGTCAAGTTTAAAAATAAGCGGTATTTTAAAATAATTTTTTAAACAAAGATCACAATATGAATAAAGAAGAAAATATCTGCGATTATCTTTCTTGCTATTTGTATCTGCTTGCTATCAGCTGAATCCTGGTCTCAAGTTAAGATTAATGAGGCCTGCTGTGTTCTCAGATTTCTACATGGGAATCTTGAGATTTCTACTTCTGGAAAAGTTGGTTAAATTTTTACACTGTTGAAGCATACTTATCTGGATGAATTCAAAATTAAGAATTGCATTCAGGAATTGAGCCAAAGAGTCATACTCTGACTTTAAATGGAGATCCACAGGCATAGACTTCTGTCCCTTATCTGGTAGGAAAAATAAATTTCATCGCTTCAATCTTTTTTATTTCTAATTTTTATTTCTGCCAACATATTTGTGATCTCAAAATTATCCCTGATGCATGCCAGATAGCCTAAGTGAAATAAACTTAGTAATTATGGTGTAAAGTGGGGACATCTGAACTAATAAGTACAGAATAAGTACATAATAGGAGAGCATGTTTTTTTGATGCACATTAATGTGAGCATTAGTTCAGAGAAATCTCCCGGCAGACAAGCTCCAGGTCAGGAGAGGCCGTATCAGGTGGACCTGCAGAGCAGTCAGCTGTACAAGTTTTGAAATTGGCATTTTTCAAAGCCCCATCATGTCAAGACACTTGCATATTTTCGTTTCATGTAGGCTTCATATTATGCTGCACCCAATCTCTGGAAGTGAATAAAAAATAAGATATTCACAAAAGTCTCCAGACAGAAATTATATCTTCCAAACCAAGAGAGAGTGAACTCTAAGCATGACGCATATGCAAGAAGTGGATTTTGTTGCCTATTTTCTCTCTCTAAGGTTAGAGCTATCACATCTGAAAGTTGGTGTATCAGATGCGGGGGTCCTAGTGCCGGTTCATGATGAATAATAAAGCACATGCACTATGATGATTGAAAAGGACATAAAGTTGTTAAGCTGTATGAATAATAGGTAACCATTTCTTGAATTCTGCTTTAGAAGTCAGCCTGTTGTTTAGCAGTGCTATCATTGTTGTACTGAATCTATTCCTCAAGCTTTGTTGTATCACTGAAATTAATTATCTCCATCCGGGAAAAAGGTCACATCTATCTGTGCACAGCATATAACATTCTGCAATGTTGTATCAAGTGGATTTGATCTGTTCCCTTTGACCTGCCAGGGCTCAGTGCACACTGAATTTGTATGGTTTGAAATGTGAGTTTCTGCTCAAGACAATTCAGTCTTGTCATAAAAATATGTAACCAACAGAGTCGTCTCTTAGGAAAAAAGCAGAACACTTGTCTTAAGAGGAAAGCTGAAAAGAACTGAATCCATTCAGTAATACATAATATGTGGTAAAATTTTCCATCTCTCTAGCCCTCAGTTGTCTAGACAATCAGAAACTGTTTCTATTAACTGATTAAAATAGAAATTCAGTGCCACCATCGTGGCCTTTTGCTGGGTTGTGGGGGGAAAAAAAAGCTGTTCTGCCCTGCAAGCTATCCAGCTTGGCTCTGTTTGTTTCTCTGAGTAGATAGGGCATGACTAACTCGTCCATATGTTCAAACATAAAATTCCTGCTGTGGTTCTCTGCAACAGAGGGCAAGCAGCATCTGTACATAAGAGATATCTTTTCTGCACTTGAATCATTGTAGTTGTCCAATGGGACATATTTATTCCTGACACTTGGGAGCTAGCACGCTACTGCGTCTTTTAGGCCTGCTGGTATAATAGCAAGATATTCCCTTTTCTGCACACGATACGTGAGGATCGCATCCAAATGTTCGACCACGAACTCACCATCTGCCCTGTGCACTTCTACCTCTGACAGAAAGATTGTACGGTCTCTGTAGAATTGTCATTGCACTGTGAACACAGTGGGGTTAATTCTGAGAATAGTCTGGGGTAAACAATCACTGCAGGCATTCTCACATGCTGTGCTGCCATGGCAGAGTTAGGTGGAGAATTTTTGTATCTTCCTATGGGCTCTGTTAGTGTTAATACGTGAATGGATGTTGGGTATATTCTTTTAGATCCTTTGACAAAATTATCTATGTATGTCTGCCTGAAAGGTGATTTAAAAAAATGTTACTGCCTGACATAGTATCATTATAAGTGACAAATTAGACTTGGCCATTAGCTTCTTTTTTTGTGACTTTCTTCCTGGTCTTTGTTACAAGCTAGTTCCTGGTCCTCCAAACTCTTAACTACATCTGCCATTTACTAACGGCACACCGAATGAAATTTTTCATAGGATGTATGAAAAATCCTATGGCACGTTTCTGCAGAGACTTTATAGAAAGAAACTTCAATCTTTAATTCTGGACTTTGTGTTTTCTTTTATTGGAACTCCCTTTTAAGGAAACACTATAACTTTTGTCCACATTTGACATACCAGGTATTAGAAAGTATAGACAGCAATCTGCCTTGAACAATATTCTTGTGTACCAGCATTTGTTACAAGTGTTATTCTTAGCTCCTAAGGGCCAAGTTGTTACACAGCTGAGGATGTGCCATGACCTGGTAATTATAGATTAGGATCTCGGACTGTCTTTTCCTGCCTCGTGCAGGACCACGTATTTCCTGCTTGTGTGTGTGTGTTTCGTGCAGGGAACAGGAATCATCACCTTTAGCTGGCTTTTCTCACTAACAAGTTATTCTTTTTCTTTCTTCTTTTCTTTTTTTTTTTTTTTTCATGTAAGCACAGTTTTACCAATAGCTTTCCCTTTCAAAAAAACTGAATCGTGTTTGACCCCAGTTTTCTTTCTCTCCTTGTGTCTGAAGTATCTATATCTATTATACAAACAGGAGACAACTTGGACCAACTAGAAATGATGTTGGTATGGGAATTGTTGCTTTACAAACCTGTTGGAAGCTAATGAGGTCTTCTTTCTAGTGCTAGGCACTTCCAAACTATGTCTATATAATAGTTTCGACTCAAGTGTCAGGTGGATGACATATGATGAAATATATAGGATATGCTTCAGCTCCTTGTGAGACCTTTTTGAAACAAATATGCTTGTACATAGTCTTACAAACAAGGAAAATGCTAGAGAGTTAAAGATGAATCCAAAGAAGGCAATGCACGAAGATCTGCCAGCCTAGATAACGCATCTGTAGCGCTACCGTGTAACAGTCCTAAAGTCGCAAACACACTGTTTTTTTGGAGAACCCAGATGCTGCCACTCGAAAATGTCTCAGTTTGACATCTATGGCCAGATGGTCAAACCTGTGCCCTCTGTACATTGTAAAGCATGCAGATAATTCTGCCAAGTATAGAAAAATAGGAATATGATCCAGTGATTGTCAGCAGTTGAACAGGATTACAGCAAATTCTTGCATATGCAGCTAAGGGACATCAAGTTGGTGATTTATGCTGCATGTGTGACACAATTGTGAGATCTAAGCTTTGGCTCAGGCCTGACCTTCAGCAGCTGTTTCAGTTTAGGATGGGCAGGTACTTGTCTCAGACACTGGGCCACTAGTATCTGCAGCCTCTCAGTTGCTACTGACAATGGATTTCATTGTTCCTCTTTTGTTCTGCTCCAGTGTACAGTCAAAGAGACTGAAACCATACCACCAATTAAGCTAACCTGTTCAACTTTGAAATGAAAACAGGAACAATTTATGATAACATGTAGGGGCAGGAACTAAAAGCACTGCCTCTTAAAACCCGTTCACTGTGTAGAAACCTGAACTTCTGTTGAGTTTGTCATGCTGGCTCTCTCCTGAGCAAACAATATTGTGAAGCCATCAGTGGACTAAGCACAGCTGCTGAGGTGGGCTGTGAGCTAGGGTACAAACCTGGATTGACTGACTCATTAAGAATGTGGATAACCCCAGTTATTTTAAATGGGGATATGACACCTGTAAACTGTTCTGAGCTGGTATGACAGCTATTAGGGGATGGTATGACATTGAAAGAGAGAGCTCTTGGATAAAACTACTAGACTACTTAGTGGTAATTCCAGATTCAACCATATGGAGAGTGGCTCCAGCTGGATGGTCTGGTAAATGTGAACTCCTAATAATTTCTTTCTTCTTGAAGTTGCCATTGTCTGAAATGAGTTGAAACCCATTTTCCTTTCTCACTCTAAACTTTACCTGGTTGCTTGGCATTATTAAGCTGTTGTTATGTTTTTTACAGTTCCTGCATTTCAGTCATAAACATGATGGGTGAAATACACTTTGGATGAAAGATGCTACAGACCACTGACTGTTATTATGGGACTTGTTTCCTAAGTAGTTATTGAGAATGCAAGTGTACACTCGAGAGTCTTTTTTACCTACCTAATTACCTAGTGTTTCTGTCTACAACTGGGCTAATAAACTTTAAAAGCCATGCAAAGATTTTACAATGCTAGTGATACAAACAGAACATTTGCCTTTATTCTTACTGCTCAAAAGCTTCACGAGCTGTGCTATACCAATTACCTTTTTTCAATGAACATCATCCCATGAGAAATTTCAAATCCCCTACAATCTAACTGAATGTAGGCAAGATGGAAAATGTACATGGAAAAATCAGTTTGCCCAGCAGGACTTTTGCACAGACTAATTCTTAGAGAAGAATTTTAATTTACTCCAAAACACCTAGAGCGATTCCTTCGGGTAGCAATTGCCAATTTATGCTCAATGAGAAACACAGTTTCCACAACTACCTGATTAGTATGATATACTTCTTCCCTCGCGAGCAGTATCCTTGATACTGTGGAATAGCTGTAAACTACCCTTCTTTCCAGATGGTGACATATGGGTGATGGTTGGCTGCTGTAATGCTTCTTTGGATAGTATCAGATGGGATTTACTTAGAGTAGCATTGGGAGTGGGGGGAAGTTCTGCAACCTCATAGTGGAAGTCACCATCAAGCATGAAATGAGAATGGAATTCTACTGTTTTAAACATAGCATTGCAGATTACAATAGTTAATTGGTGATTAGTTATTCAGAAAATATATTCTATATCATAGATGTATGTACATAGTGATTGATGTCTGGTTTGAACAGTTCACATGCATGTGGAAAAAACTTCACAAAGTGGCTGAATATAGAGTACTGTGTAGTTTGTGCTGGATTTAGATTCTTAGGGTAAACAATCCTTGCATGGATTTATATTTTTAAGTAAGGAACTGTCGAAAGTTAGGAAACATTCCTAAGATGGTAAAGGATTCCCCAGAAGTCTATAGAAATTTAGTCTATAGACTAAATCTATAGACTAAATTTGGTTTTATTTCCATGGATTCTATCCCACCACTACTTTCTCAGGACTAGTGTCCCATTAGATGCAATTTGCTCCTCTCCAACTTCATTCCTGCTTAAACCATTACCATTACCATAAGTGGTAATTATTCCTGGATCTGGGGCTTTTTCAGTTNTTTTTCTTTTGGCTTGAGTTCAGTCTTTTTAGGTGGTGCAGTTTAGTCAGGACTGCTTTGATCTCTGCAGCACTCCCCTCCTGCAGCTTTCTCCAGCCCTTCAGTTTCGTGAGAACCAAGTTAAGGAACTTGTGCAAACTTGCCGAGGTTTCCATCCTTCACTTTCTTTTGTATTCACATAACGTGTGCATGAGAATGATGCAGCTAGAAATGGTATGGGAAAGAGCTTTGATGACTATGAACTATATCATTATTCCACTGTATTGGCATTGTAAAACTATCTTTTATTATCTAAAAATAGCAAATTTTCTTTTTCTGGATAGTATCCAATACAGAATGATTTTTCAATTGATTTTAAAAGCCTCTTTTTGAAATTTATGCTTACCTATTTTGGAATGTCCTGATGCTTCACATGTTCTGATTTCCTTTTTCTTCCTTTTATAGCTGCTTGTAATATTAACTACATACTCATAAATAAAAAAAAAAGCCAAAAAACAGCTCTCTTGCCTGAAGGAAGTTTGTTGTGTGTTTGTAAAAGATTGGTTCAGGGACTTGAATTCCACTGGACCACACACACTTGCAGGAGCAAGCAGTCATAAATTTTGCAATGGCAAGCATGGTTAAATCTTTTATTTATAAGTTAACGTACTTCTTTTACTGTCAGAAAATAGTGAGCAGAATGTACTTCTGGTGCATCTGTCTTAATGTCAGGAATGTCTGCCAGTTTACAATTTTCAAACAAATAGTTTGTTGTAATCTCAAACATCAGTCTTCAGCATGAACTCTTGGGTACTAAATTAAACAAACGGAAGCCCTGTTGTACTATAAATAGAAAGCAAACATGTTTTGATAAATTAATCTTAAAAGAACCTTAATTGTATGCAAAATATTGTGGAGAAAATATAAATTGTGAAGGTCTATTTAATTACAACTGGCAAACAGAGGGAGCTGGACAGATTGTGGCTTTTAATTCTCAGCAATGCCTATGGGGGCTAAAGAATCTCAGTTCTCCCAGAACTGATTATAATACATCTGATGCAGCACTGCCGTCTCAGAGATTTCTGAAAGATGTGAATTTTGTGGTAATATTGGAACAAAAAAGACTAAATTTGGACATAGTTCTCTGTTTTTTTTTTAACTCCATCTGCTTGGCCTATGTGCATATATATGTATATGCACACTAATTAACTTAGAAGTAAGCTTTGTGTGTTTGAAAGCTTGCTTGTTTTTTCCTAGCTGCATCACTTGATCTAATAAAAAGTATTATGTCTCCCAATAAATCTTGCCTGGCTTATATACTTAGGCTATTGTAACTACAACAGCATTAGTTAATTTGCCAGCTTTTGCATATATATTGCAGCCAGGTTATGGAGAAATGTAACATAAGATAGAATTTGATACATCAGACGATCAACTACATGTTAGTATTTGGATTATTTTTAGTCTGGCTCCTGTAAAGAGTTGGCAGCCAGGACAAAGCAGGAATAGCTGGGGAAGCTGCACAGCAGAAGTGATGAGTAGGAAGGCTACTTGTTTATTTCTTAGCAAATAAATGTGCATTTTTGCAATTTAATTTTGCATTCTGCACATGAAACAATCAAATTCTGAAAAGCTGTCTCTTCACAGCTTTCTGCATTGAGTAGTCTTCAAATTATTAATTAATAGAATAGAAAATGTTTCTGGAATGCTTAATCTGAATAATAAATAAGCAGAATAATTTACTACTCACTCTGCTAAACATAGTCTCAACAATTTCAGTTAAAAGCTACATTCTGCTGCTGTTCAGTGAAGGCTGGATGATATGATGTTTTGACAATAGGAATTACCAGCAGGAAATTCAAAAGGCATTCAGTAGCTCCATTTTTGTATTACATACAATTTAATGTTTTACTAATAGCCTTTATAGTGAAATAACACAAAAGTCCACCCTGATATTAGGCTTAATGTCCCTGAAGACAAAGAACAGAATTTGTTTGGTTTCATATATAAAAATATTTATAATATTAATTCAATACTGGTTGAAGTGAGTGATACCAAATCTCGTCCAAGATTTTTATATCACATGAATTTAAATGTAGTTAACAGCACAGTATGGAATCAGTGATACAATAACAAAACAGTGGTGAGCTTTGGCAGGGATGTTTTTCAGATTTATCGGTATGCAATAATTTTTTGCACTATTTTTCAATCTTTTTTTTTTTTTAATGTATTATTGGGGAACAAGGATATAAGATGTAGGAATCAGACAGCAGACACAGCCCTGAAACAACTGAACGATAGAGAAAAGATTGTGTTTGCTTTCTCAGGGCTGAATGCCTAATTCCTTTTTGTTATTATGGCTTTGTTTTGGCTTTGCTGCGGAGTTGATGATCGCAGCAATCTTTATGCCATCCACCAGCATGGCCTATGTTTTGTAATTGTGGATCTGGACCTTGTGGGCTCTAGGCATGGGCTGCACGATGACCTTCTGGGTCTGAGTGCTTGTTCATGGGCTGCCACTACATGTTCTTCTGTTCAGCCTCGTCAGCTACCTCGCCTCCTTTGAGACAGTTGGTGAGCCAAGCTGGGCTGCCCTATGGGCTCCCCTATGGGCTCTTTTGGCTGCCAGTTGGACTAGCCTGCTGTATCAAAGTGGTTCCACATATGAAATTAGATTACTAAAATAATATTCTGCTGTTGAGCCAGGAAGAACAGCCACTTTCTTCTCCTGCTTTTTAAAGTTTTACAACAAATCTCCATTCTATCTTCTCTTTCTTTCATTATTCAGGGAATGCCATAGACAAATCAGAGTAGAATATCCATCACAGGATAGACCCTGATGATCTTTTACCTCTCAGATGTCCTTCAAACTAATTTGGACAAAAATAAACAGTGGATTTTTTTGTCCTGAGTGCTTCAGACATGATTGGTCACTGACTACCTCAAATGGGTATTTTGTCATTTGGCTTCTTCAAGTCAGGAGGATAAAAAATGGGTACTGTCAGTTGAAAGCACTCTAAATAGCTTAATAGCCATTAACTTAGGCAGTACCTTTTACTCTCCATTTTGTCTTGATTCCAAAATATGACTTTATCTTTATAATTTGTTGACTACTGTTTCAGATTTGCAGCCTCAGAAGATGAAGATGCCTTCCTGTACCTAGAATAGCTCCCACAAATCTGTCTGAAAAAGTATTTTAGAAATGCATCACTACAAATCATTAAATATTTGTAGCAGGGGGGCATACATAACCACCCATTAAGTGAATGATAATTCTTTTTGGTGTCAGGCCTGGAAAAGATACAAGTATATTGATGCTGTTAAGTGGAGCTCTGATCTTTGGTTTCTATTCTTTTCACTGTGATATATGCAAATATAATCCATTCCTTCAGAAGGTCAAGGCATAACAGTGTTATTTTCTCAGAATCTCACATAGTATTTAATAACCACAATAGATTGCACATAAGTGCACCACGTGTCTGTCTGCTTATAGCTAGGGATCTAAAAATATTTTATGGACAATATTTTGTGAACAATATACAATAACACATATAGGAGAAGAAATTTTATTTTAGTTTTAATTCATCTTTCTCTGAGTTTGAAAATCCGTTTATTTTTTCATAAGTATCTGGAGGTATTAGGCAAGTTCTAGAGACTGAAATATTAAAATTTCTGAGGGTGCAAATCACCTTGTTTTTTAACTTGAAAGTTAGTGCCCAAGACTTGACTCTCAAATCCCATTTTGAAAACTAGAATATAAAAATTGAATTTCTAATTTAAGGCACTTTGTCAAAGGTGCCAGAGTTCAAATAATAAAATAAAATTTTATAATTTTCTATTCTTAGATTTCTAGTAGTATACTTCCTTGGTGAAAAGACTGAGCACTTAAGTGGCCTTCTTAAGTGCTTAAAAATTACAGGAATTAGAGCTGCAATTCAATGATAGAAACTGCTTTTGAGAGGCTGAAAGTGTTCTGGAAGCTGTCTTGAACAAGACTTTCACATTTTATGCTGTACTAACCCTTCTTGGACACTTACAATGCACAAACTCAGTGTTGTTCTATCAGATCCTACGGAACATTGCAGAGGATATTTCTGTGATTTTCATGCTGAGCTGAGTAATCTACTACTTACCTTGGACATGCACCTAATAGCAACGACTCTTTTTCCATTGAAACTATAAAATGGGCTGAGTCACAGGTGCGCCTGCATGAGCAGGCATGTGCATACACTAACAAATGGTTGGGTGGTAGAGTTCTGTGTGGGCATACATGGTCACTGAAATCATGCTATGCACAAGTGCTAGGACCTCGTATAATGATGCAGAGTGATTTTTACTGACTTATTCTGACAAGTCAGTATTTTTTCTGTATACAAAAGTAAGAGAGCTGGCATGGCTTGCTGAAGAAAAAGAAAATCAGGATGGTAGAGACAGAAAATCCTTGAGAAAAGGCTAGGATCAGCCAAGCTTGAAGAATATGGTTTTTTGTTTGTTTCTTGTGGTTATTTAAGGGAGTAATTAGTACAGCCTCTAAAAAGGCAGTCTGAACGCAATTGGATGTATGAATATATTGTCCAAGGCAAGTTGGGAGTTGCACTAATTTACATATGAAACCAAGGAAGGGATTGAGTGCCTGTGCATCAAGCATAGAAAAACATTTGGCTGAAAATGACCTAAAATGGATACTGTGTGCTGGAACAACAGAAACAGCAGCAGCAGACTGTGCTATACATGTACATTATCTGAACCAATCCTAGTGCCTTTATGATCTGTATACTGTTAGAGAAGTGAGTGATTGCTTCTGTGTATGACCAGATGTTTTATTTGAAGACCATTAATCAAATTTCCCAAGGCAAAGAAACATTAGGCAATTAATTAAGATATAATACTACTCTTGTAAGAGCTTTCTGACTACAGTAATAAATCAAGCCAAGTTGGAAGATTTTGTTCAAGAAGCTCTGAAACACTTTCTGATGTACTTCAGAGAAAAGAGCTATGAGAATTGCAGAGGAGATGCGAACTATTCAAGACACCCATTTTACACTCATGTCCACTGGTGATGTGCTGTATTGTGTGTTGGAAAAGCATGGTGAAATAAAGATTTTTTTTTTTACAGTTACAAAGGTCTTTGTAATGAGCTGCAGTTGAGTGAGACAAGGAAGCCCATCTTTCTCTTTGCTGAAATAGAAGAAAAATGCTTTGAATTTTGAAGGTGAAGTCAGGCTTAATCATTCATTTTGGGTGAGTATGGAAAGAATATACAGTTAGGAAGACCTATATCAATTATTTTGATCATTATTTTTAATGTTTAATGCAACAGCATCTAGCATCCATAGATTGAAGGCTCTTTCTTGTGGATATTGTACACTTTCTGACGAAGAAAATGTTCCTGTGTCCCCCCTGCAAAGAGGAAGATAGTTCATGGCTGCTAGAGAGCCTGTGGGAACTTCCCCAGGTGTATTGATAGCTGAAAGTCACTTATGTCAGTAGTGACTTGAAAATTTCAACCTCAGTGATATAGGAGGGTACTGCATGTTTTCTCATGATGGGCAGAGGCAGACTCTTTGAAGGCCATAGTGAGAGGTTCTTCAGGTTAATAGGAGCATGATAGCAAACTTCATCTCATGCTGAAGGTAACAAGGACAGTTCTGTTAGATTTTTTTTTTATTTTAAAACTTTTGAAACCACCTCTAATTAGAACTCCTATTCCTCATATGTTGTCTGAAGCACCTGGACAGATAAGTTTGTGAGAAGTCTCCTGTGGTCAGTCATGCAGGAAATAAAGTAATGGAAATAGAAGGTCAGATGATTTGAAGACTATGTTTAAGAAAAGTAACCATTAGGTATGAAAATAAGCAAGAAAATATCTCTTTTGACACATTGTCAACTATATCAGTAAAATTAATGAAATATTGTTGTACATTTTCAGACTAACAGTTAATGTACAAATAAGTCTACTTGTTTTCTTGGTTATTGAAGCACATTTTGGTTGATATGTCAAATGACATCACAGAAACTGGCCTGTTTGGGTAGGCATTGTCTGGAGTTCTCTCCAGAGAATATGCCTATATGGGAGGTAGAGAAAAAGATCATTAATCAAAGTGATCTAAAGCACTTAAAATTGAAAATGGACATCCTGTAGTTATTAAAAATTAAGAAGTAAAAAGTTTCAATGTCATAGAAGACCTTTGACAAATAAGGTAGCAAAATAGATGGAGTTTTGACAGACTGAGCCAGATAAGAGGTTGGGACCTGCATTGTGCGGGTTTTATGTGATGAACTGTGGCTGTCAACCCAAAAGAAATCTGCTAACTCAATCAAGGTTAAACAAATACCAATCAGAACTAAAGGGCAAACAGCGGCTGTAGCATAGTTTCTCCAAAAAAGATGGGCATGAAAGTAAAATGGCTTATGATGGTTAAGGAGGAGATACCAATATAAAAGAACATGACTGAGAGGCTAACTCGACTATTAGCTTGGGAAAGCTGCAAGATGTGTTTCCATAGAAACAAAAATGACAGGTTTATTTAAATGGTTACTTCACGGGCCAGAGTCTTTCCCTACTGCCTAGAGAGGGTTCATTGGCAATGGATGGAACAGGCAGGCGCCAAACTGTTGAAATCATCACTGGTAATGAAACTATTAATTGAGATGGAAATCTTGCAGGGGAAGGTATTACAGTAGCTGACACATATGGAAAAAAAACAAGCTATCATGCGATGGTCACCCTTCTTTGACTGTCTGTCTTTTTTAACTGTGTTAATTGGTCTAATAAAAGATATAACGTATTCCCACAAGCTTTAATTTTGTTCCATTGTTAGATTATCATGGCCTGAACATTACCATTTGAAAAAAAAAAAAAAAAAAAAGCTGCTATTTAGTTACAGCTGTTATAGTTATTT